>OU015494.1:165733498-165810998 GCA_907164885.2 Dolomedes plantarius
AATATGCTCTAGTTTTCAAAAGTTGCCTTTTAACAAAATAAAGACGGAAATTAAATATTAGTGTAATTGGTGCATGTTTTCAGTTAGCGCAAGAAGGGCAAACTTTTGGTTTTTATTAAATTTTTGACAAATTTATTTTAAAATTATTTTAAAATTGAATACACTTGTAGTACAAAAAAGTAGCAAAATATATAATTTAAACATTCCTTTTAGTCAGGAGATCTGCTAAACAGATTATATAATACGTTTTACTTCATAAAAATATGTACACATAAAGGCACTTAAGGACGAGGTACTTAAAAGAAACTCGGACATCACGGTGGAACGAAAAAATATTTTTTCAGAATTTCAATATGCTCTAGTTTTCAAAAGTTGTTTTTTAAAATTAAAATTAAGAATATAAAATTTTTTTGCTCTACTAAAATATTTTCAAGTGCCGCAAAAGGCTTCAAAATGTATATTTTTATGAAAAAGTAATTATATTTGTATACAGTGGAATCTCGATCGATCGTTTCCATCGTTTTTCCGTATGCGTCGTTCATTTTATCCAGTCCCAACGATCTTATTGCGTTGTTATGTTTCCGCATCTATCGTTTTCCCGCATTTATCGTTCATTTCTATCGGTCCATTGGAAAACGATACATCGAGATTCCACTGTATTTTGTTAATTTCTTTTATAGTATATTAAAATAATGTACATTTGCTGTAAATAAAATATTCAAAATATGATATTTTGACAAAAAAAACTTGCATATTCTAAGTATTTCTAATTTTTAGATGTCATAACAGAACAACTGATTTTGTGGAATTTCGCGATTTTCATCATATTAATTTTACATTAGCATATTCTTATAATACACATTGGAATGAAAGAAAAACAATTTTTAATTGACGGACCTTAGTTAAAATAAACAAATCACACTTATTTAGAAAAATATTAATGTAATGTCTATTAAGGCAAAACATTATTTTGAAAAAAATATTCATGTTTTTCAAAAGTCCATATTAATCACACATGGTTTCTTCCATTACTTATTTCACAGACACATTGAATTGTTTTTTGTTTCAAATTTTGGCATTATTTTTTGAGAATGTATTTTTGATTTTATCAATGCATCTCTTGGAGAAGTACCACGAACGAACAAGGATGACCAGGTAACTAATTAACTAGAATTACCGATCAATCAAAACCATCAAAGTCCTCATCTTCGATATCAGAATTGAAAAGTGGCAAAATTTCTGGATGAATTTTTGTATCTGGATCATCTGGATCTTCCTCGTTGGAAGAACTGTTATCGTCAGAACTGTCATCGTCGCTGGCATTGGGAACAGTTATTTCCGCCTTTCTAAAACAGGAAATTATTGTCTTAATGGATACACCTTTCCATGTTTCAGAGACCCACTTCGCGACTTCTACGAAAGTTGCCTTTCCCATAGTTCCGCTTTTTGTGTAGGAATGTAGGCCTTCATTTATCCACGATTCCCAGAGACTTCGCATTCGGCATTTAAATACTTTATTTATAGCCAAATCAAGTGGTTGAATTAATTTTGTCAAGCCTCCGGGAATTATCGCTAAATTTGCAGGCACAGTCTTCGCTGCAACTTTAACAGGCTCTGACAAGTGGGCTTTCATCGAGTCCATTATAAGTAGCCCTTTTGGATTGAAAAAAGCTCCTTTCCTTTTCCGCCAGACTTCGTTCAATCAATCTCGCATTACTATTTCGTTCATCCATCAATTCTCGTTCGGACGGATCACAACGTCATTAGGAAATTCTCCCTTGGGAAGAGTTTTTCTTTTAAAAATCAACAGAGGTTTCAGTTTTTCACCGCTTGCTGTGCAAGACAAGACACAAGTAAATAACGTTTTCTCGTGACCGGTAGTAACAATACTCACTGTACTTTCGCCAACCTTGTTGACAGTCTTGCTTGGAGGACAGTCGAAAGTCAAAGGTACCTCGTCCATGTTGATTACCTGATCGGTGGAAAATTTGTTGCCCTTTAATTGGTCCCCGATAAACTTCAGGAAAGAAGATTTCTTTACCTCCCAATCAACAGGCAATTTTTGTCCCACGGTTGTGCGGGCCCGAACGGAGAAGTTTTTCCGTTTCATGAATCGGTAGCACCAGTTGGATCCAGCTTTGAAATCGTCTAATTCCATCTATGCCGCTATAACTCTGAATTGTAAACGTATCTTTGCTGTTGATATTGGAATGCTCTTACTTCTCTGGGATAAAATCCATTTCTCAAGGCTAGTTTCTAGTTGAGGCTAAGCAGCATTCCCTCTTCTGCGTGCTTTCTTACTTTTCGGCATTTTTAGTAGAGCTTTCCTTTCGGAGCCCCATCGCCGAACACAACGTTCATCAACACTGAACTCTCTGCGTGCTGCTCTATTTCCGATTTCTTCTGCTTTGGTAATAACATTCAACTTAAAATTCGCACAGTAGCTTTTGTTTCTGCGTCTTGGAGCCATTTTGTTAAATAGTTTCACAGTAAGGGGGAAAAAACTATTTTCGCAGAAAGAGAGAGAACGACAGCAATGTGCGTGCGTAGTCGCCAAAGTGTGTATGACATCATCGTCATTCTTTTCTAAAATTAGTCAAGAACTTCGCGCATGCGCAGTGATAAACGCCCGTTCAAGTAATGCTTTAGGCTCAATTTTAGTAGAAAAGTGCAAGCTGAAAAGATTTTAAAATCCGAAATCGGCGTAAAGGCCGCACCAGCGTAAGCGCCGCTCTCAACAATTTTTGAACTTCTTTTTACGTATGCGCCGCGGCGCTTACGTGCGAAATTACGGTATATTTATGATGACAGGTAATGCTAACATTCCTTACATATGTTACTTTCAGTTGAGTTGTTTTTCAAAAGAAAATATAAAACTAAAATTGCGCAATGGCTAGTATATATATATATATATATATATATATATATATATATATATATATATATATGACACGAAGCGTGTTTTGCTCCTGTGTAAAAATCGATGTTATGCAGTCAATACGTACATTAAATAACTGGGCGAGTGGCGAGGCCGTGAAGGAAGTAGTCCAATTCGTAATAACTCCATATTTATTAAACTTCATAAGTTGACCACTCTCCAGGTTAATTTCCACGCTTCGCCATTTTCTAATCTACCCGGCACGAATGCCGCGAGCTCCCGCTCTCAACGAAAATCGCATCCAATCTGCAGCCAAAAACTTAATTCCCTCCCAGCTCCTGCTGCACGGCGCATGTGCAGACCTCAACCTTGGTCGTCTGGACCCTCAATATCGCTGATCTTACATTTTAACTTCGCTCCCAAAACCTTTACACTTCTAAAAATAAATCATCTCGCCTAGAATTATTCGCTTTGCGCTCAAGTGGATTTTAAAAAATGATTTTCCCCACAGCAAAATACGCGCGCTTTGTCAATGGATTCTTAGATTTTTTATTATTTTAAGCCCCCTTTTCCCGTACTTCTCAACTCTATTTTGACAGTTCAGTTATGTTTTGATATATATATATATATATATAATGGCTATATGTATAGATATATATGTATATATACATATATGTATATATATATGTGTGTGTGTGTGTGTGTGTGTGTGTATGTGTCTGTGTATATATATACATATATATATACTAGCTGAAAACCCGCACTTCACTACGGAGTACATTCAAATTAAACACAGCGGTCAATGTATGCAATTAATGCCAAAAAATAATATATATATATATATATATATATATATATATATATATATATATATATATATATATATATATATATATATATATATATACACAGGGTGTCCAGCGAAGAAGTCCCTGATTTCAAAATCAAAAATCTCGAAAACAAAGATCTGTAGAAGAATACAACAGACGGTATATTTATCGTAAAAGCTGTAAGAAATTTATATACTAATTTTTGAAATAGTTACAAAAGCTGCTAACAGATGGTGCTGTTAGCCAAATTTACTGCAATTTACTGGCAAAGACATGGATTGGTCTCCATATTCGCCGGACCTGAGTCTTTGTGGCTATTTTTTTTTGTAGCACATTAAAAGATATTGTCTACAGGACCCATCCCACCACGCTGGACGAGCTTCAGTCGGCGATCTGTTGGGCAGCTGAATTGATTTCTGTATAGATACTACAGGGTGTGATGGCAAATGTTATTGTTCGTTTGCGCCATCTTCGTACAGCGAATGGTGGACATTTTGAAAAGATTATGATGTAGTGATTGCAAAGACTAATTGCAAAGACTAAGAGTTTATTTATGATGCTGATACGAGTTGTAGAGCGCCACCTGTTAGCAACTTTTGTAACTATTTCGAAAATTAGTATATAAAATTCTTACAGCTTTCACGATAAATATACCGTCCGTTGTATTCTTCTACAGATCTTTGTTTTCGAGATTTTTGATTTTGAAATCAGGGACTTCTTCCCTGGACACCCTGTATATTTATAATAAATACGACGATCAATGTATACAATTGATGTAAAAAAAACAAAAAAATATATTTATAAAAAAATCGTAAGGGATATTTTTATAGACAAAATAATGTAGAAGAATATATTCAAATTAAATGTAATAAGACATGCTAAAGAATATAGTACAGTTAATATAGTACAATTTTAGGAACATTATATCTTTTATGGTATTTTAATATGTTTTTGGATAATGTCCAATCGTCTGCCGCCTTAGCAAGAAAAATTTTTTTTTGTCTATTTAGTTGTTATGCACGTGACGATAAATTTATTTAAATTATCAGAAAAAGAAATCACATGATCAGCATTTAATAAATTAAATTCTAAAAAATAATCTTTAAAAATTCTCCAAAAATCAGAAAATGGAGGTAAAGATTCGAAATAGATCTCACTTTAAAGGAATTTTTATGATCTTTCTCGTGATATAAATTTTATAACTCTCAAATAATCATTTTAAATGCAAACTTAAAAAAAGTTTTACTTAAAACAGCTTAAAAATTTAATTTAAAAACATCTAAGAAGAATTTTTCAAAAATCTTTCTTAGTGCACCTCTACACTATAAAAAGAATAGCCATGCATAATTTCAGTACTTTACGTCCAGCGGTTTGGTCTGTGCGTTGTATGTCAATCAGTCAGTCAGTCAGATAATCAAACTGATGAGAAACTAAACATTACCCGGAAAAGACTCATTTATTCTCTATACATTTATTTTAACTATTTCCAAGTAATGAAATTGACTGTCTCTTTTCTCTTATTTTCAAACTAAAATCTTCGCAACCCAGGCGAGTTTTGCAAGATACCGTATTGACTCTTGAATAGCGGTCCCATTACTGACAGCAAACAAGTTCTAAACATAAAAGACCGTTATAAACTATAAATCAGATACAAATAACCTGAAGAATTAAATGTCACACTGAATGCAATTTCAGGAAAGTAAAATTAATGTTGTGAACACGCAGTTTGAAAGTTATACAAAGTTATACAAATTTGAAGGTTATACAAAGGGTGGGTGGGGGGGAGGCGCGAGAAGCTAGCCAGATAAAGGTTGAGAACTGCTAGTCAAAATTTTGGTGGAATGCAGAAGCCAGTCAAGAGAGGTCAGATTAATTTCTTGGGAATAATTAACCCTTCCGTGGTAGAAAAAGATACCGTTGAGAAAGGTGACTCAAGTATTGAAACATCTTATGCTACTTAGAGATTGAGTTCTTCATAAAATCTATCCCGTAGAAATAGGTTTTAGTTTCACCACTGGCGGGAGGGCCCATTGTATTGTAGGTAGGACACTGTATACTTGAACTACGAATTTTTGCCTTCAGAATTTATAGAAGAAAAGGCGTAGAAATGACGGTTTGTTTTAATGTTCGGAGACAACAGGCAGATAAAACGATATATTTAAATATTCTTGAATTCTAGAAATGTCATTGCGAAACACCAAATTTATATTTTATCAGCTCATGTTATGGCTTATCAGGAGGATATATCTCTAATGTAACTTTTGTATTCAAAAATGCTAATTTCTTAGGTATCAGGCTTAATAGTTTGGGATTCATTTCTTTTAATAATCAATAATACAGAGGCTGTTCACACATTTTTTAGACGATGTATATTGTATTCACAAAACTAAATTACATAAAATTCTTGTGTTTTAAATGTTCTATTTGACATCCCTTATTCTGAACTATCTTTCGACAAAGCAATTTCCAGGATAATAATGCCTTTTGAAGTGTCAGAAGAGATATTCTATCCCATTCCTTCTGAACAGCTTTCCAGAGTCCTGTAAGGGTTTTGGGACGACGTTTGGATAATGCCGATTTTAAAAGTCCGAAAGCGCAAAAATCCATAAGTGATACATCGGGAGATTTAGTAGGGATATCAGTGAAGGGTATGGCCTTGATACCAGTTTTTTGTTACATTTCTTTTAGAAAATTTACAGTGGATTTTGATGTGTGACTGCTAGCTTTGTCCTGATGGAGTCTCACAGATTGATGGCACTGTGGGTAAAGCGATGGTATTTCATTCAGAAAAATTGGCGATAAAATATGTTCCTGATAGTATTTGGAGTTAATCTTGACATTTTTTCCCACTCTCTTTATTTTTAACTTGCCATTATAAGAAAAACCAGCAACAATCATGAATCCCTTAGAAAAACTTTCTTTCGATTCTTTGAACCATGTACTTAAATTTTTTTCTCCCCTTTTATGATAATAAATGGCTCTTTTTTGTTGCAATCATTTAAATACACCCATGATTCATCTATTGTGACAGTTGTTTTCCATTTTTCTTTGGATAAGTGTTTCTCATATAGAATTCTGCAGCGTGTCCTGCGTTCAGCGATATGATTTGGAAGAAGACGATGCACATTGCGTTTTTCCGCTTTCATAAGATTTAAATCAACGTTTATAATTTTGTTTACAGTGGACACCGAGCATTTTAATGATTTTGCAACTGTCCTTTGACTAGGGGGATTTTCTTTTAACATGAAACAACGTACCTTTGCAATAGTCGAAGATGTCCGTTTTTTCCTTGGATACTTGTTTGGAATTTTTGTCCCACTTGAGGCTCCAATTTGACGTTTTTTTCCTTTCTTGTTGACGATATTACCTATCGACGCTTTAGATATCACAAAACCATGACTCTCACATCGTTTTTGGATAACGGAGTATGCATATTTCTCTTCGGAAAGAGCATAAATGTAGCCTTCGAACCACTGCTTTGTTAAAAACGCCATTTTGAATAAAACCAAAACTTTCAAGCCGCAGACGATAATTTTGACTTTTAAAAACATAGTACAATTGCAATTATTTCTTTTGCAGCAAATGAATTTTTATTACCGCTTACCAAAATCGTCTAAAAAATGTGCGAACAGCCTCTGTACTAACGTTAAGAGTGGGCACCACTTCATGTCTGGATGTCGCCCTCTTACGTCTGCCTGAACTCAGGTTTTGAGGACCGTAGTGGAACTTTTCGAAAGTCTACCCGAACCGTATGTACTGGCTCATAAGAAAAATATTGCCAACAGGTGTCGGTAACCTCTGGAAATCCACCAATAGACCCCTACGACGTAGTTGAGATGACTTTAGTAGATTTCCGGGCATTTTACACTCATAAATGATTCAGTAAACGAAAAGTTGAATGAATGCATGCTTTTTGATCTCTTTGTGAGAACGTTAAAATTTCTTGCCAAAAAGGTCACATACTTTGTCCCATATTGGCAAGAGTAGTCTTTGTTTTACTGTGCTAAACTCTCCGTCGGGCAATTTCTAGAATTTGATTTGCTTTCATATTTATCTTGACGTTACAGCCAGGTAGCTGCCCGTTTGTTTTCTTAATCTATGTGTATAAATTTTATGTATTTACCTATTTTATCTATTATGTTACTGTGTTAGCACTCATTTTTATGCTTCGAATGTTCATCTCCGTTGATTTTAATGCATTTACTGATAAATCTGCGTTTATGCAAAGAATGTCCTGCACTAGGTGATTCAACCATAATCACTTGTTAATGAGTGGTTGGGAGGAGGTGACAAAGTGCCCGGAATTACCCCTCTACCAAATAATTTTTAGACTGAGTGTCTACTATGCTGTGGGGTCTCTCCGTAAGCACACACACACACCTCTTTGGTTTTTGCGCTACTGCTCGTAGCAAATCTCTTAATAAACATGAACTTAACTCATTTCGGATCCGGGCAAAAAACCCATGTCAAAAAATGGCAATTTTGAAGTAATATCATCGAAAAATATGTATAAAGTGCCCCATCGTGCATGAAAAGCGACACATCTCTATCCCGCAATTTGTCCACCTGACAGCAGTTGTATCTGTTTTGATGTAATGCTAGTTCAAGCTTTATAGTATTAAATTGATTTTTCTCAAATGCTGCATTTTTGAGTTGTGTCACTTTTCTTGCCGGGGTGCGATTTCATATGTACCTCTACGGTATGTTTATTACTTTGCTTTAATTTTATGACAATGCAAAATACTCAAAAGTAGCTGATATTTATTCTCTTTGTTGAAAACATACTATAGAACTTTTCGAATAAATATAAGCCACATGTTTCAACAATCATTATATTGCCAGCTACATACAACCTTTGTCCAAAAAGTTCTGTGAATGACGTCATAGTGCTCACGGTCGTAAGAGTTTGCAATCGGCGCATACCGTGCCGGACAGCTGATGACTGGTCTGAACCATTTCCTGAGCGGCGGTGCTGCGAGTTAGCTTATCGTGTGGAAACAGTTCATTGTAGAGTGAAGGTGTTGTGCGCTCGGTCGAAATTCAAAATGAATCAGCGAACGAATATGCTGTTCTGTTTCAAACTTGGAAAATCAGAGAAAGAGACTCATGAAATGCTGCTAAAAGTTTACGAAGACCGTGCTGTCACCTTGAAGTGCGTGTATGAGGGGTTTAAACGCTTCCAAGAAGAGCGGGACACCATTGAAAACTTCCCCGAAATGGTCGGCCTGCAACTGCACGCACCCCGGACAACGTACAGAAAGTGAAGGAATTGTTGGCCAAGGATCGTCGTTTGACAGTGCTAATGATACCGGAGGAAGTGGAAATTGGTCGTGAGATGGCCCACCTCATACTGACCCAGGATTTGGGTAAGCGTAAGCTTTGCTCCCGACTTGTGCCCCACACTTTGACGCCGGAACAAATGCAAATTCGGCTTGACGCTTGTGGAGACTGCATCGACATGCGGATTGAAACCCAAATTTCCTGTAAACCATTGTCACGGATGACGAGACCTGGTGCCTGAAGTACGACCCCGACGGCAAACGTCAGAGTATGGAGTGGCAGCGTCCAGGATCGCCGAAATGGAAGAAAGTGCGAAGTGAGACATCCCACATCAAGACAATGCTCGTGATGTTCTTAGTCTCTGAGGGTCTCATCCATAAAGAATTCCTCCCTGAGGTCACCACGTTGAATGCCTCTAAGTATGTGGATATACTGAAACGTCGGCTGCAGCGTATCAATCGGGTACGCCCCCAGAACCCCATCAAGCCAAATGGACCCTGCTTCACGACAATGCCCGGCCACATACTGCCTTTCTGGTGCAGCAGTTCCTGGCCAACAGGCGAGTTGTGTCCCTGAATCATCCCCCCCCCCCTATTCCTCAGACTTATCTCCCCTGGACTTTTCCTTGTTCCCCAAATTGAAATCAATCCTGAAGGGCCACAGGTTTTTGGACATTTTGGACATCCAACGTAATGCTACGACCCAGCTGAAGACCATTCATAAAGATGACTACGCCAGGAGTTTCCAAGACTTGTACAGCCGTTCCCAGATGTGCATTACCGCATACGGGGATTACTTCGAAGGACAGTAATAGCTGTTTCATGTAAGACAACAATCCATTGTAACTATAGACACATTCACCGAACTCTCTGGACAAAGGTTCTATAATTTTTATGCTGTGCAGTATATGCGACCTTGCTGTGCCTTTATGATTATTTATCTCGATTGGACATTTTTATAATTGGCCATCTTTAAAATGGATATACCTAAATTTGTTTTTAAAGTATTACTATCAAATTTTGTAGAGTCTTTATTTTTTATCTACTTTCATTGAATTGTCTACAGGATTTTTGATTTGAATAAAAACTCGAGGCGAAAATTACTTAAAGAAAAAAATCCTTTTAAGGAGATTAAAAATTCTATCCATGAATTTCTTATAAAACATGAAGACAAAGTATTTTGAAACCTGTGCGTAACAAAGGGGGGGGGATATTCAAGTAGCGCTAATGGTTTAGCAGATAAATAAAAAACTAAGCACGCTTTACTTTTAAAATTTTAAATGTTTTCGAACAAAATTTTAAATTGTTTAAGCATTTTTATAAGCATATTGTTAAGATTCCTTTGTGAAAAATTAATCGGTGAAAAGAAAAAAAAATTATAGTCACTCATCC
The DNA here is from genome assembly GCA_907164885.2 of Dolomedes plantarius. Classification (NCBI taxonomy): domain Eukaryota; kingdom Metazoa; phylum Arthropoda; class Arachnida; order Araneae; family Dolomedidae; genus Dolomedes; species Dolomedes plantarius. The sequence goes on from OU015494.1 coordinate 165,743,878, forward strand.
CCGTGAAAACTAAGTTTTCAAACTGTTTTTCTTAAACATGTTTCCCATACTAAAGGCACATTTTTGTCATGCCGAAGATAAAAACTTTTCGCAGATAAAGCATTATTTTGGAAAGAAAAACTGTTTCCTGATCATTGAATAATCAGGGCCGGATCATTGAGTTATCAGATCAAGCATTAAGAGAGCAAGTCGTGAAAAATCGGAAATTTATTGTCTTGTTCCCAGTCTCAGCCACAAAATTGGCCACAACCAAACAAACCGATGTCACATGCATTTCTAAGTTCTTTTTTGCCGCAATTTGGAATGGTTTACTAATTTTATGATCTGTTTAACTTCTTTCCGACTTTTATTACAAGCGGATGTCCACCAATTTGTGGTAGTTATTTATTATGACTCGTAACTTATCGCATTTTTAAAGTTGTAAAATATTCTTGAGTCTAATTTTTACAGGCATCCCAGAATTTTTCCAGAGATATGTGGAGAGAAAAGTTTATAATACACAACTTTGAGTTTTTTTTTTATCTGTTTTCTTGTATTTTCTTTTTCAAAGTCGAAACGTGGGAAAAAATCCTTTGAAAGATCTTTTCAGTATAATTCAAAAGATGGCCGGGGTAAATAATTTGAAGGAAACAAAGTTCTGGCATTTCAGCTATTATTGTAAAATTTCCTGATAATTTTTAAATACAGGTAACCCTCCTATATCACGGTAGATAAATCCCTAGAAAATGCCGTGTTGTGTGAAACCGTGTTATATAAGACCCAGAGACAGTTCAAAAAAGAGGGCGGGGGGTTACATTCTGAAAACTTATTAAAACAATCATTTTTTTTAATTCCATATAAACAACTTCATTTTTATTATAAATATAAATGTATGTATAACACAAAACGAAAAGAAACTAAAAAAACATTATTTTCATTTAATACGACCTTAATTTAATAAATTTCTTCCTCATCACTACTCAGTACAATCAAACGAGAGCGGTTTTTCGATTGAACGAAATCACCTTCACTTTCAGAACCTTTTTCTTCATTTAGATTTTTTGCACCTTCTATCCTCTTTAAAAAATCTGTAATTTTGTTTTATTTGCTGGTTCTTATAAGGTCATTGTAGATTCACGGTATGGCGATAGACAATTTTGCAGCTCCCTTTTGAATTTTCAGCTTCTTTCAACGGAAGGGTCTGCATTCAGGAAAAATGATTCAAGATTTTCAGCTAAGCTTAAAATTCCCTTCTCGTAATTTTATAGAGTTATAAATGAATAAATTATAATTTGTTTATACATTTCCATGTAAAGCCACTATAGTTCAATATTCCTTCCTGTCATTATTTTAAGGTAATTTAGTTTTAAATATGTTAAACAAAAATCATGTTATCTACTGCTATAGAAGTACAGTGTTGTACAAAGGTTTTCGCAATTTTTTTATCGTGTTAGAGCGAAACCGTGTTACAGGTTGCAGTGTTATACGATGGTTCCCGCAATTTATCCTATCGTGTTAGAGCGAAACCGTGTTGTAAGATGTCGTGCTGTAGGAGGGCTACCTGTCCGTGCTTTTGCATTCACATAGTCTTGTGCAAAAGCATGTGTGCACTGTGTTATTTGAAAGATTATTGTGTAACATCATAAAATTTTTACGATTAGTCGTAATATGTGCAATACAACTTTGCTTTTCGTAGTAAAATATGCAATCTTTCTTTCAGTCACTGGAAATTTCAGTATTCTTTCTTACAATGATACAAATAGTCCATATGAGTAGGAGCATATTATTGGTCAACACGCATTGAGTTTAAAATGTTCATTATATTTAACTTAAACAAAATTCAACAACCACTCGTACTCAAAGCTTGTGATTTCATCTGCAAAAATTTTACGACGACATATTTTTACACCTTATTTACTTTTCATAGACGTGTACCTACCGAATATATATGAGCATGTGGTTTTACAAAAAATTTCGAATGTTAAAAATAATAAAGTGCAAAACCACGTACAAAAGAATACTAAAGGGAATATATCCGCTCCCATGCCATAATATTCACGATAATTTATATTCTAAAGCTCAAAGGAAAAGATGCGAATAATTAATGAATATATAAAGAATTTCATTTAAGGTCACACTTTTTCGTAAAAATTCGTTTATTAAAATTTAAGTTTGTTCTAGAAGCACGATGTATTTGTGTTATATGCGATATCCTTTTAAAAAGCTAGGTATTTTGTTAGTAGTAGCACATTGAGAATATAGTGAACAAAATCTTTAAATAGAAGGCTTTAACTTTCTAGACTTTAATGCTATCATGTGGCAAAGCAAGGCCGTTTCGTTTCAGTCTCCTCGGGTTTTTTTGTTTTTGTTTTTTTTTCCCTCGGCGTTCTCTAGAAACCAAGCTTTTTCGTCTAATACAGACATGAATGACAGCAAAGCATCTATTCAGAGCAGGAACATTTAAAAGAATTCCAGGGCTTTTGGTAGTCACAGTAATTGCCTCCCCTCTAGGCCCTCGGTTCCCAACCTGGGTGGCGCGACTCCCAGGGGGGGGGGCATGGACTATTGCCAGGGGAGGCGCCAAAACTTTTTAATAAAAAATCAATGTTCATACCATAATATCTATAAATAAACGAATAAGCCATAATATCTATAGACGAATTTGAGTTGACAACCATCGAAAAAGAAAAATTCATAGAATTGTCATGCGATAGCTCACTAAAACAAAAGTTTCAAACTGAAATCATAATTCAATTTTGGATGAATCTTAGTAAAGAGTATGATCTTTGTATTGCAAAGCAATGCAAGTGCTTCTACAGTTTGTAATGTCTTATTTATGCGATACGGGTTTTTCGGCCCTGGCTGCAATGAAAACCAAATATCGAACCAGGTTAATAGTCAAAAAAGAGGTACGAGCGGCACTCTCCACATTGCCAAGATTTGATAAACTTTGTGCCAATAAACAATAAACCTCTCATTAAATTTTGATGCGTTAGATGTAGTTTAATTATTAATTTAATATATAAATAAATATGCATGTTCGTATTGTTATAGCAAAATATTGTTACTATTCTGTTAATTGTAGTTTTTCTTTTTTTTTTGTAATAAAATTATTGTTATTTAAAGCGCGTCTATATTATTATTTCTATTTAAAGTAGGGAGGCACGGAAACTTTTTTTTTTTTTTAGGGAGGCGCAGAATTTTATTTTATTTTATTTTTTTTTTTTTTTTAGGGAGGCGTAGTAGCATAAAGGTTGGAAACCACTGCTCTAAGCTATATAAGGGAAAGGGGTTAACCTTTAATACTGCCTTTCTCATTCATCCCACCCGAACTTCCTGTCTTTTAGGAAGTAAAAAGTGAACGTCAGCAGTCTACTTAGTTAGGCAATGCAAGATATCTTCCGGTTTTGCAAACGGAATGTTGAAAAGAAAGAAATTTATCGGTTTTTTAATGCCTTATTTATTATTTTCTTTCTTGATATTGATCTTAATTCAGATTCATTTTAATGGAGAACTTTTATCAAGAACGTCGACTGGCGAGCTTAACCGTTAGCAATTTAGAAATGGCATAAAAAAATTCTCCAGACAAGAAGGGTGTTTTTTACTGTCAGCCGCAGCTAGCTAAAAATTAACGAAATAATACGTGCCTTTTTTTTCTTCCATTTGTCTAAACATTTTAAAATTACTTCTGAGAAAATTCAAAAGCATTACAAAGACCTGTTGGGAAAAAAACCTTCCGTGTATTGAAAAATTAAAAAAAAAAAAATCCGGTCTCTTCTAACGAAACTACCGCGCTTTATTAACATGGGATTACTTATCGTTGCTTACCTCTTATGGAGGAACGTAATACTACGTTAAAAAATACTAACTACTACTAACACGGTTCCCAAAGGGTGCGTTGTTCAAAATTCTCTGTTAATGTACAGAAAAGTTAATGTAACTTATAAGGAGTATCCATGCTAAGCTCAAAACAAAATTTGACAAAGTAATTCTGTCTAGACAAACAAAAGAAAATTTTTGCTAAATACTTAACCCTCCAACAGTCGCGTGGGTGTCATATGTCACCCACCTGCTTTCATCTTCCCTAATGGCGGTCATCGGAAGGTTGGAAGTCTCCCCTTTTTATTCTACCTTCAAATGAGCCTTCCTTCTTGTCCCCTCTCTTTGCACTTTAATTAGGCTCTAACTGTTTTTCGATTGAATCGCGTCAAAGTTCACTGGTTGACACCTGTCCCCCACGCGACCATCTACGTAACTTTTGAAGGTAAGTGAATATATTTTTTTTATTCTCCGTAATATTTAGATTTTAGATTCTTTTATTTATTTGTGATTAAAAAACTAATAAGAGAGAGTCAATACCAAATAGGTTCTTTACGTGAAACTTTTTTTAATCACATTTTTGAATGTGATAAAAAAAAATGTTTGTCAGGAATGTCAGAACCAGGCGAGAAAACATTATAATACTTTTTTCAGGGCCAAAAAGAATAGAAGCAAAAAAAAATTCTCCAGAAAAAATATTAGATTTGTTTATCGACGACCAAGTCTTTAAAATAATAGCAGACTGCACAAATATTTACATTGATTCAATCAAATTTAAATTTGAAAGGGATTGCGATGCCAGAAATACCAACGAGGTAGAGGTCAGAGCCTTATTTGGTCTTCTTCTTTTGATAGGCATTTAAAAATTCCAGGACAAATACAGATAAGTTATGGGATAACTCGAAAGGTAATGGGTTGGAATCATGCTACCTAACAATGAGCAAAAACAGGTTTGCGTTTCTTCTCAGGTGCCTTCGTTTTGATGACATTCGGTATAGGGCATCTCTGCGAGAATAGTGTACCTCAAGAGGAAAAGAAGGTGCCAGAGAGCGCTGTTCAGTGGCACACACATGATTTAATTTTGGGGGGGAGGGGGGGTCGAGTTGAACGGATAAAAGTATTTATAATGCAAATTCAATATTCATAATACAATTTCTATTTCTTTGGGGGTGGGGCAGGGCCCCTTCGCCCACACCCTGGGTGCGCCACTGACGCTGTTACGCTTGTGGACGACAGAGAGACAGAACAACGCGAAAGTGGTGCGAGAAATGCGGAAAGTGGATATGTAATGACCATTTGAAAAATGTATGTGCAGAATGTTTTAATTTTTTTATTTTGAATGTATGGTTGATTTGTAATAAACAATATTTATCTTTCTAAAATTTAACTGTGTTTTAATTTTATTTGTATTGTGCTAAAATTTGTTTTAATTGTATTGTGCTAAAATTTATTTTTATTATATACTCCTAAAAAACTACAGAAATAATTTGGCTACAAAAAAAGGTAAATATATATGGAAATAACACTCACGTAAAAGTGGGTGACACGTGTCCCCCAAGCGACCGTTCGTATTACAGATAGAGACGCGAGTATTGAAGGGTTAATGACACGACGGCTATTTTTTTTTTTCAACTTTTCACATAATGCGATGCTCACATTTCCACGTTCTATCGGAGATGCGAAAAGTACTAAAAAAAACTAAGAGTTACAAATGAAGAATTACAAGAAGAAACAGTGGAGGATCAAGCACTCCAAGGGGTCCAAGCAATCAAGGGGTCCAAGCGCAACCTTGGTTTTAGGGTCCTTTAATCTAAACTAAGTAATACTATACAATTCTATATCCTACAATACCATAAATAATACAATATTATCTAATTAATTTATTATTTAATAATAAAAAAATTGCAAAATGTGCATCTATTTAAAGCTGCTAACTTTCGGATTCCCCAAGTGCGTGCTTCTTGCACCTGTGTGATAATCCGCAACTGCCAAGAAAAAAATGCTTCTACAAACATACAACTTTCAAATATATAAATTAAATCATAATGCATGGAGAAATGTAAAATTTTAAAAAAATTACAATATGAGTAACGTAGTTTTGATGATTTCCATAGATTTGTCAGTTTCATTCGTAACTGGAATAATATACCCTGGCACACTCTCCCAGAATCCCGCCTAAATGATGAGAAACGTTTTCCTCTCTAAAATTGGGAATTTCCCGGGTTTGCAAAGCAATTTCAAATAAAGATGTGTTAGATATTTTGGAGTCATAACGAAGCATTCGATTTATCTTTAAATAAAATACTACTTCTTGATAAAAAGAATATTTTGCTGTTGTCGTCAATTTTCGATATTTTGTATGCGAGTTTGAAACCTCCGCTTGTTGCTTGTAGGTCACTCAGTAACGTGTAGTTGAAAAGTTGTCAGCCTTTATCGTAGTCATCCATAGGGTAATAAATACTTTTTTATTTCCTGGCAGTATTAGGAACTCGGGTATCATGTATAAAATCTTTGTTTCAGAATGAATCAAACCTTTATTATTAGGGTGGGTCGAAAAAAAAAAATATTTTTTTTCGGAAAGCTTTAGTGCGGAAAAGTTGCCTATTGTTATAAGAAGAAAAACGGCATAAAAATTAAAATCGGTTAACATCTTCCGTTCGCGCATCGTACTTGAAGTTTATGAAAAATTGCATAAATCACGATATTTTTGTAATTTTTTTCTGTTAGTTAAAACTTTTAAAATATACCCGCTTTATTTTTTTATGCTTGTTTTATGGTTTAAATGACCTAAATAAATTAAATTCTGATCATAAATATATTTTTTCCGTTCGCGCAACGTCTTTGAAAAAACAGAAATTTAACAATTTTTCGCAATTTTCACTGTGCAACTCTTCGCTCGATTTGCTAGAACAAAACGACCCAGAACTCATCACGTGGAGATGGTTGTACACCGAGTTCCAACCACACCCTACCCAACCAACCATCCAATTTTTGGGTGTGATATTTAAATTATATTTACATCTATTTACAAAGATTTTCTATAGAGTAGGATTCTTTGGCTTACTCTGTTTTTACTTTTTTTTATATCTATACACTTTTAAAGTATGATTTTTTTGAGAAATGAGGCGTAACCGATCTAGAATTCAGTATTCCTCGGATATCGCCATCTCTAGCTTCATGCCCACATACTTTATTTGAGACCTCTGTCACAATTTTGACGCACCTCTCCACAGCCTGGGTGTGACGGGGAAACGTTAGTATTTTTCTGATGGGCGTAGTGTCAGAATTGATGAATGATTTAATATCATCTTCACTTAGGTTCCGCAGCATTGGGGGGAGGATACACCAAACAAGAATTCCAATTAATAATTTCAATGTAATCGGAAGCTTGAAAGTTTATCTTCGGTGGTACGAAATTTCTAACAGTCTTCTTCTTGGGGATTATTTGTATTGCTTTTAAGATCCCTCTGTAACCATGCTCCCGAATATGTTCTCTTTCATCCACAAACACTGCCAACAGAACATTCTCTGGGTGCGCAAAGAATGCATTTAGTTGAATTACTGGATCGACAACTTGAAGTAATTCGTCGAATAAATACCGTGATGTTTTGGATTCTTTGAAAGACATGTTTTGGTCCGTCAGCAGTGGCGTAGCTAGGGGGGTGCGGTGGGTGCGGTCCGCACCGGGCGGCATATATTTTGGGGCGGCATATTTTTATTTAGTATTAGAAGGCCCTCTTGATCTACTAAAATTTATTCAACAGTATAGATTGGAAAATTCTGCACCCAACATTGTAATTTTGCTAAGGATTTTTTTTAACAATTGCTATCAGTGTCGCTAGTTGCGAAAGGAGCTTCTCCAAATTGAAGTTGATAAAAAATTATCTTCGCTCCACAATGAGAGATTTAAGACTACAAAATCTTGCAATATTGTCTATAGAACAAGAAATTACAAATAATATAAATTTTGAGAGCATTATACACTATTTTTCTACTATGAAAGTTAGAAGAGTAAATATATAAATATGTTTTGTTTACATACACGCATGTGTACAATTTGTTTATTTATCCAAAAGAAATGAAATTATTTATTTTTATTTATAAATATAAAAATATAAAATAAACATATTTTATGGAATTTTTTTTATAAATTAGGTATATGTTTTGTTTCATAGGTGGGGAAACTGCGATCTCCGTAAGTTTCTTGTGGTCTTTATAAAAGTTGCATTTACAGGTATATCAACTTAAGCGGCCTCCTTTATTACTGCCTAATTTAAATATGGCATCCAGTGGTAAAAAAGTTCCCCACCTATAGTTTGTCTCAATTACAATTATTTATTTATGTTTATTAATTTATAAAAACCACCAATTGATTAACTTAGAAAGGGCGGCAAATTGGATACCGCCCCGGGCGGCAAAAGTTCTAGCTGCGCCACTGTCCGTCAGTAAAATATTTGCTCTTTTTTATCACAAACCACATAGGCATATATGATTTCAAGATGAAGCGAACTATTTCTTTTATGTATTCTATTTCTAACTATTACTTTAAGTTTCCGGAAGGATCTGATGAATTTATATACAACCTAAGGAATCATTTGGTCGCAGTTAGCCATCTGGAATGAGACAAAGGACCAAGGTCTCTATTTGCCAAGTATTCTGGACAATGTCCCAAGGTGATTGCATTTGAAATTTCCAACAAGTACTGTTGGTCTTTGCTCAAAAAATCCCTGTCTGTATCAGGAATCGAACAATCTATGGGTTCATAATCAACCACAGGGAGTTTTTCACACCAAGTGAGCTTCTTCCCGATTGGCTCACTAAAAGAATTATTATGTCCTGCAGTTTGACCGTCAATATGTTGGAAAATGTGGCGAAAAGGAAGCTCATTAAAATGCAGGAGGCATATGCTCCACTATAGAGGGCGTCCTACATGATTTTCTAGTCTGTGGATGACACCGTTCTTCCATCCAGTGTTGGTTACATTGTCATTACACCCTACTACTTCTAGTTTTTCTAGTGATATTGATAGTTCAGACAAACGAGAAATAATGCTTTGAGTTATATCATTTGATGAACTCGAGGAAGAAGATACATGTCCAATATAAGTTCATCCATGTTCCTGAATAAGAGAATAGTGTTCTTCTTTCACAATCCTGAGAAATTGCTTGGAATTCAATATTTCAACGAACAAAGTATTATCTTTTCGTCCGTCAAAGAAAAGACCCCAATTTTCCTTAGGAGGTGTGAATTGACTTCAGTTGAGTTCAAACCAGTTCAACCTATTTCAAGTGAGTTCTGGTTCTTTTTGTTCTAGCAAAACGACCGAAAAGTAGCACAGTGAAAATTGCGAAATATTGATAAATTTCTGTTTTTCTAAGATGTTGTGCGAACGGAAAAAATTAGATTATTGATCAGAATTTAATTTATTTAGGTTATTTAACCCACACAACACACCGATCTCTATTAGACGTCTATAATACCTCACCTCATAAAAACGCGTACCTCTATAAGACGTCGAAAAATATCTACATCACGTGGAATGGAGCTCTATAGGAGCTCCGAGGTGTGCTCTCTTTGAGATCCATAAGACGTCTACGATATCTAAGCGGCGCTCTATAGGACGTCTATAACAGCGAAAATTTCGATGTGGAGGGTACGCGATTTAGATATTTTAGACCTCTAAAGGACGTATTATTCCCCTCCAAAATATTGTATTTGGGATCTTAATTTCTTAATAATAAATTAAGCTTAATTTATTTCGAACAATTTGCATTCTAATACATTTTTATGCAAAAATAATTGCTACAGAGATTCTAAAACTAAAAGTAAATTTATGGAAGTATAACAGAGTATAAAAATAATAGTGTCTATTATTTTCATACTCTTTGTTATACTTCCATAAATTTACTTTTAGTTTTAGAATCTCTGAAGCAATTATTTTTGCATAAGAATGTACTATTAGAATGCAAATTGTTCAAAATAAATTAAGCTTAATGTATTATTACTTATTAAGTAATTATTACTTAATAAGTAATAATACATTTACCACTTATTTTTATACTCTTTTGTTGTACTTCCATAAATTTACTTTTAGTTTTAGAAACTCTGTAGCAATTATTTTTGTATGAAAATGTCCTATTAGAATGCAAATTATTCGAAACATATTAAGCTCATTAATTTTTCTAAATTTATTAAGAAATTTAGGTCCAAAATACAATGTAAATATTTACCACTACTTTTCATATGTTATTAGGATGACAATTATCATACATTATAACTGCCAAAAATAGCGATATATATTATTACTTAAATAATAATATTATTACTAATGTTTAATGTAAAAATATTTTAAAATAATTATATTAAATATTATAATAATAAAACTAATATTTTTACATTAAAACTTGGTATTAATGCATTCTGAAATTGAAGAAAAAAAGAAAATTAACCAAAATGCTAATATTTCAATTGAAAAACTGAATTATTATAAGTGCATATATAATTTTTTTTAATGTAATTGTTCTAATTAATAAATATACATTTCACAATTAAAACATAATTTGAATATTGAATTACCGTGTACATTTCCTTGAAGACAAGTTTCTTCCTTTTTAATAGCTATTGTGATTAAGACTTATTTATTCGTCATAGGTTTTTGACAGTTTAAACCAGTTTTTGATGCTTGTAATGTCAAAAACCCAACCCTACAACAGTATACTGGTTGAATATATAGATATCTCATATCTCTTTCTTTTTTCAGCCATCATTATTTATAAAAGTAACTTAGAAGGACATAATAAATTAAGTTTCAAAAAGTATATCTATGAAAATCATAGTTTATTTTTATAAAAACTCTTCAGCTTCAGTTGGATTTTCATTAAAAATGGGTTCAACAGTTTCAACAATGGGTAACAGTTTTTTTATGCTTGTTTCATGGGTTAACCCATGAAACAAGCATAAAAAAAACTAAAGCGTGCTTATTTTAACTAACAGAACAAATTACAAAAATATCATGATTATTGCAATTTTTCATGAACTTCAAGTACGATCCGCGAACGAAAGATATTAACCGATTTTAATTTTTTTATGCCGTTTATCTTCCTATTACAATAAGCAACTTTTCCGCACTAAAGCGTTCAGAAAAAAATATATATATATATTTATTTTTTTCGACCCACCCTATTTATTATCCAAACAATACACTTAAGACGCAGTTGACCATTAATTGATCGCTAGCTTATACCCCTTTTAAAGGGGAACTTGGTGAATCTCAATCCACATCAGTTGGTTTACCGAAAAAAAGAAAGTTATCCCGTTTGACTACTGGATAAAAATGAAAGTAATCCATATAATCTGATATATTTGATTTATTTTCTTTCATATTTTATATATTTATACGATGTTTTTAACTTATATGCACCGAGAAAGTCAAACTGAAAGCAACAGGATGAACGGACGAAATCTAATTGAGTTACGCGCCTTACTTTTTCCATCGTGGCTCAGCATATTCTTTGGTCATAAGATAAACATACTGGAAAATAGAAAAAAAAACCCATTTAATCACATATTTAGAAATGAGTTAATCTGCAGATAATGAAAGTAACTCATTTTATTTTCATTCTTGTGTTAGTACGTCTTTTTTATGCGAAAATTGATTTGTTAAAAGAAATTAAAAGCTTTTATTATATTTTTAAAATTTTTAAATCTATCATGAACATTGTGTCTGATATATGGCGCCATCTAGTGCTTAGTTTTCTAACAATAAACTTCTGACTTAACACCGTTGTAATTTTTTTCTCACTCGTATCACATTTACGGGTAATTCATAGGTGTTTCTTCTATACAGTAGTTCAGTTATTAAGAGAACATACGTACAAATTCTTGGAATTTCTAACTACAATTTTTGCATGAATGGCTGTCTTTTTTCATTTAAATAATTTTGATATGAAAGTAGGGTAGGACATCCAGAGTAATGTTTTCAACTATAATAAGCGGATAAAATAAAATAATTGTTCATTGCAATATCTATTTTCCTGTATTGAGGTTTTTCATCGCTTCATAAAATAGAAATGTTAGCTCTCTGATAATTTTGAACATTTTTTGAAAGGAAATGTAATGTTTTCTATGTCTGGAAAGTGGCGACATCTTACAACTAAAATTATATAAAAATGAATACTTTCAGCATTGAGAATGACGAAATTTCAATGTCAATACTCGCCAAACCGGCGAGCGTACTACCATGATAGATAAGTTAGATACCATGATAGATAAGTAAGATAGTACAGTTATTTTTTAGAAATAATATTCCCCCACAAAGAAAAATTAGATGTTCATCCTAAGCCAAGTCGAAACTCCAGCTCTCCACCATAATAGTTACAACTCTCAACTCCTGAAGTTCAGAGAGAAGCTTCTTATGTGCCCTTTCTTCAGATCAAAGCCAATTTAAAAATAATTAACCATGTGAAGACTCTTCTGTTCATTCGGAGAAATTTTCCTCGGAAGTGAAAACAATTTAAATAGGTTATGGCTAGAACATATTATCATGTCAGTAATAAATCATGCCAGTAATATTTCAATGTAACCTTCTAAGAATACAGATATGGAGTTTTTTACATTAAGATCCCAAAGTTTAACCCATAGAAGATGGAAACTTTTCAGAGTGGAAAATACTAAAGTTATTCTAAGCAAGTTTGTGTACGGAGTGAAAGCATGCAACTTTGCTAGTAAATTTTGGGGTCCAAATTAATAATACGGAAATCTTTTTCAAATTAAACATGTTTCAAGGGGGTGGGAAATTAGAAGAATGTTTTATCCTCAATGTTATTTACAACTACATCAAAAGAGGTCTGGGAGTCCATTTAAAGTGAATTGAACCTCAAATTTTATTCAGGACCCCTGAAACAAAATACAGAAAGATCAATGGACCACGAATTTACCATAACCAAAACTCTCCCCAAAGAAGGCATTACAGCCTCTGAATACTATTCGCAAATGGCTCGTGATTTCCATCCCCGTCGTTAATATTTTGTTTCTTTTTTTCCTTTTAGATGTTTCTAAAAAGTTAAACATTATTTTAAGGAACATTTTGAATCTAATACTAGATTTTCTCTGAATCATCCACTAATGAGTATTATTTAGATCTATGCTGGAAAAATCTTGGCACCTAAGATTTGATCAGATTGTTCGAAAATAGCACGTTTACGTAATTAACACATCCACACACCGGAAAAAAAAACCTCTAAAGTAACAAAAGAGAATTAAGATTATTTATTCTTTGCAATTGTGGTAAATAAAACAGGTATTTGAGAGACTTACAATATTCAGATTTTTGCAACCGTTGCGCAGTTTATCCTATTTGCACAAATACTAAAACAACCCTTGAAAGCTAAATCAAACCTGGTATGTTTCAAAATTTTTGATTATGCCTGCAAGTATTGTATCCTGACCCTTTGCGGGGGAGAATTTCTAAAACAGGAAAGCATTGTCGGGAAATAGCCGACATTCGTCTGCAATGGGCTAACAAATTTCTGCAGTTATGAAGTGATATTTTGTAATGTAAATCAGATTCACCACCGGAATAAAATTCTCAGGATAAGTTATTGGTATTGTGATTCATTACATGATAGATTAATTGAGTACTGAATCACGATAAGTATTCTCTAGAAATAAACTTTAAAGAATTGTATCAAACTGATCTAAAATGCATTTGAGATAACTCCCCAAATCGTCTTCTTCATATTTGATGACGGCTGACCTGTTTTCATCCAGTCTCGTATGGTAATACTGGTAAGGTCCAAAAAACTAATACAGTCTAATGGTAAGATTTACTTTGTTTTCTTTTTTTAGATGAGACAGATAGTTGTCTGTTTTAATCCTTAAGTAAACTGAAATAAGCTATGAACAGCATCGTTATATCATGCAAGACTGCTCCTCAATTTTTAGAAATAAAAAGGATTCTGGTGTATACAGCACCCTTTACTCGTCATTAACAAGTCGCAACTGCTATTTATTCAATTCTTAGTCCATTCCACCAGTACAGTTTTGTGTAAGAATAAGTGTGACTTTTCATACACGTATATCATACTTAAAGTAAAATTATAGATGAGTCCTTTGTTATTTTACCTTATTGAATTGCTTGTAAGTGAGAGGTTTCTTAGATTCGCTTTCAAATTGTGCCCCTTTCTCTCACACACACATACATAATCATCATATTATATATTTTTTAATGCAATCGCATGTCTGAAAAGAAACCTAACCTAAACTAAAGTCAAGTAATTGACAGAGTTGAATTTTTAAAAATTTTATAAAACCATTTTGGTCGAGTTTAGGAACTAAAACAGCTACTGTATTTGAAATGAAACCTAAACTGACACTTGACTGTCGTTTCAAGGGTACAAATATATTTTTCTGAATTATTATTCATAAGACAAAATATTACTTAGCAATATCGTATAAGAGAAGAGAAAAACTTTAGAGATCGCCCATCGGCTTTATTTTAAGTTTATTTGAGTACGAGTCAAAAATTTTGAACTGAAGGGAAGAAAAGGAACAATAATAGGAAATTTTATGCAGGAGAGAAGGAGGTTTCATTGTCTGATATATTTAACTTTGTAAGTCTGGAACTTTGGAAGTCTGATAATCTGAATTTGAAAGTGATATCAGATGTTATTTGTGTATAGTGAATAATGTTCTAAAAATAAAATGCTAAATTTGGAAATACAATGACTGTGCTATGGTGAACCTGCAAAATAAATCTAGTCTTTTGACGGAAATTAATTCCAGTAACATTGCATTCGACAGAGAACTTTAGATAAATATACCAGAAGAGAGACAGGATCTGAGCCTCATTGAGTTAAAGTGCTTAAATTAAGATTTTGGCTCTATCACAACTTGCTTTAATGTGTTAACATGTAATACATTATTGTTTTATAAGAATTTCTTTGGGTTCCTTAAATTTCTGAATGCTATCAAAAGATCAGAAAAGACTTCCAACTCTTAGATAAAGCCGACAAAAACCTCAGTTCAGCCCCAACGAAGTCTACTCTATCTTACTCTTAAATAAATCCCATTGTTATGATTAACTAGCAGGCCTCCTGTTTATGCCCCCCCCCCTCCCGCCCCTTTTTTAAATTCAGAAAAATCCTGTCTCGTTCTAACTTCGATGTTATCTTTAAAGCCGTTGATAAACTTCGTTCTCCGCCCGTGAAAACACCCAGTCATCAATCTGGTAAGTGGGATGTTTACTCTACATACCTTGCGGCAGTTGTAATTAACCTTATTTAGGTCATACTAGACTTGTCCCTATTGCACACATAAAATAGCTCTCGAGGTATAAAAATTAAGTAATATATAAATCCTTGATAGCTAAAAACGCCTGCGAATTAGGACACAAATTGAAATTTTCTGATGTAAAAATTATTTACGATATGCTAATTCGGTATCTGAATTAGATTTGCTTGAAATTGCTTGAATATGCTAATTCTTCGGTATTTAGTCTCAGACAAGTCTATTTTATCTTTATCATCTACCTGAAAAAATATCTGACCGTAATTGCTTCTCTAGCTATCACACTTTCCTGCTTATATCTACATATATATTTATATTTTATCTCGCAATTTCACTTTATATTCGTTAATTTCACATTCGTAATTGTAATTCCACTTCATATTCGTAATTCTACTCATAATTCATTCTAGTTTATTCTATTTTCCACGTATTTTTTCTTTTCACATTAATTCATTTTTTTTTGTTTCGTGTTCGGTTGTGGCTCTTTGTATAGGCCCATAAATTACGGGTTCCACTAGCAAACGAATCCCTTTCATGCCTTGCTTCTGCCGCTGACTTTCTTAGAATGATTCTAAAAAATTTTGTGTTTCACTTATTTAAGGATTTTTTAAAATTTTTTTAAATTTTATTTTATTTAATTTTTTTTGAGGGGGGGGGGTCTTTTATAGAGTAGCTCTCACCTAATGTCTCTCGGCTTAACGAAGTATTGAAATCATTAGAAAAAATGTTATTGTCAATTTGAATATTTGTGGATGTTAAGAAGCCGTGAGCCACCCACATGGTATAATGTTTAGTATCGTCAGCTACCACCACGTGGGCCTAGGAATGAATTCATACGAAGGCATGGATGTTCTTGTACTGTCAATCCCGTACAGAGCAATGATGGTTCACCGACTGGGATGGTTTTACAGTGAAGTAACCAGAAAAATCTCACGGTGTTACACCGCATTTACACGTTCTCGATTGCGGCGAGTCGAATTGCGGGGGGCGAATGTGTAAACGGTTTTCTCGCCGTTTCTTCTTGCCAATCGTCGCGCTCGCTTCGGGAGCGGTTTTCTGGCACGAGTCAAAGGGGCGAATGGTGCCAGATGTCAGACGACTGGCTGACGCAAGCACAAATGACAGCAAAAGGCGCGAATGTGAGAACGGTCATTCGCGTCGATGCAGGAGCGTGACTAATGTCTCGCGAATGTCTTACAGGTGGCGCGATCGCGAATGTGTAAATGCGGCATGAAGTGAATTGACAAAGAGTCACTTACGCGAGTGCCTACTGTATCAGGATATGTTTGCTTGTGTGTGTGCACTCGCGTGAGTTCGTTCGTTCGTTCTCCTCCACGAGTTACTTCTAAGTAATTCTTCCAGAAATAATAAGTGATTGAACCAAACCGGTGTCAGTTGGTATATATACCTTGAAAACTGACAGTCTGAATTCATCAAACTTTCTCATCGTTGTTTTCGATGTAAATTCAAAAACTTTTCATACCAGTGCTGTAAGAATATTTTTTGTCATTAACTTATTTAAAAAATAATAAGTAAATAAGTAAATAAATAAATAAAAAAGTGGAAAGTGTCCTTTAGATACTTTGATTAATTACTTTCAGAATTTTGGTGAATCCTGATATTAACTTGAACAGGATTTTGCGAATTATTCAGCTACAGTTTCCTTACGTTATTAGAGAATGTATTCACTCTCGTGTACTAAGTGGTGGTAAAATTTAAAACCAGTTTTTCGAACGCTGGAAACGGAGAGAATTTTTCATACAATTTCTTAAGGTGCACTCAAAAGGGAAATTTCTGCTAATACACAAATTCGCCGATTCAAGCGATTTCTCCATTAAAATTTGATTGTTTTAGCTTTGTGCTAAAAAGTGAAATTGGGTTACATCTGTTTGTTGCCCTGGGAACTTGAAGAGGATTAAGAAAAAATATTTTCAATTCATTAAACATTCAATAATTACATATTTTAAAAACAGGTTGTGACGAGCTGGAACAACAAAGAGAGATTCTCTCGGTACCAGAGTCTGGACTCGAGTCACGCTGTTGGCATGGAGGCTGATAACCATTCGAAGTCGGTTTCAGACTGTAGAGCCCGGTTTAACTAGCCCTGGTTTTGCAAAAGATTACCGTAGATCTGTCAACCAACCAACAGTCAATGCAAATGCTGATATACGTCATGATATTAAGTGAAGATAACTATTTTTGTAAGGTAAACGTTCATGTTTACTTACCCATTCTTCTTTAAAGAACTCGTGAATTAAATGTTCAAAGTCGAGACGCACAGCATGTTTCAAAAATCTCCGGTCATCGTAATCGTAATTAAATTGTAAACGCACCCAGTTACTGGTGGGATGGAACCGCAGGAACCAATGACTAACGTACGGTTTCGTCATAATAGTATTCATGTTAAAGTTCGATCAGTGCTGAGTGGTTTAAGATTTATACAAATTAGTTTGTTGTAGTAGGTCTTTGTGGAATATTAATACATGTAACATTGAAGTATGATGTGGGTAATTTGTGTGAACAGACCCAGATTTCTGCATGGGCAAGTGGGGCACTTGCCCAGGGCCCCCAAAATTATAGGGCCCCCTATTTAGTATTAAGTTGTACATATTTTTGAAAATTTGGTGTTTGGTTAATGCTGTAATGGAGGCTGTGGCGGATACAGAAAAAAATCCTGGGTGGGGCACAGTGTACCCACTATAGTGAAAGCATACTTACATCCATAACTGTTTCTGGTTTAATTTTTTTTTGGGGGGAGGGGGGTAATAACTTCAGACTGTGATCAATTTTGAATTTCAAAAAAAATTTCATGAATTTATTAGCATTAAAAAGTAAATTAATAAAGTAACACTTATTATTATTATTATTTCAAATTTTTGACTTGTTGATCGAAAATTGTTTGAATTTCTTGTCCCAATTTATGGGGGACCTGGGTGAGTGTCCCACATGTTCATGTGGAAATCTGGTGCTGGGAGGGGCACGTGCCCCCCTCTGGATCTTTCCTTGGAGGGGGCCTCCAAAGTCTGCTTTGCCCAGGGCCCCATTGGGTCAAAGTCGGGCCCTGTGTGTGAACCGTGAACAGTTGGTGAGATGTTTTCTGTTTATTTCTTATCATATTTTGTGTATTCATAATTTTGTGTTCAGTTTTTATGTGCTGTGTCATCCAATAAAAGGTATGCGCATGAATTTTGTTTTACTATTTAATTTACTCCATCTACACCGACAAGCTCTAAGTCTTCCACGTGTGTAATCTTGCCTACTCTGCTAAGCTCTGATAGTTTTAGAGCTGACAGAAACAAGAAATTATCCCTTTAAGGGCCTGTTCACATAGGAGTCCGTTGCGTTGCGTTAAGGAAAAGATGACGTTGAGAAGAAAATAAACCAATCATATGCCTCCAAACGATTAGCAATGAAATTTTTAACGCCTATGATTGGTTTATTTTCGTCTCAACGTCATATTTTCCTTAACGCAACGCATCGCAACGGACTCCTATGTGAACAGGCCCTTAATCAAGTCTGAAAAGCTTTTGCATGTAACAAATAGCTCTAAAATACAGTAGTCTGAAAAAAAAATCTATATGAATTCATTTTCTGTCATAACAAGTAAAGTTGACATTATTTTCGAAATGTAATACTTTACGACTTTTTTAATTTCTTCCTTGAAAATGCTTGAAAATACTTTTCCCGTTGTTATCTTTTTATTTCAGAATATGCGAATCTCTAAAATTATAACTTGTCCTTTCTGTGATCATTCTTATTTAGTGAAATGTAACTGTGCTTTAGGACCTCAGATATGTTAATCCGTTTACTCAGCGCTCATCATTGACATAAGCCAAGAATGCCGGGCTGCTCTTTTGGCGCTCTTCTTACATAACCCAGTTTGTGCCAGAATCCCAAAAAAGCATAGCGAAAGAGTTTCGATTGAAAAAACTTGCCTCCTTGCCTCGATCCGACCGGCTAGAGACACAATAGTAGTCGGGAGCGAGGTTCACGGCAATTAAGAGTCAGCTTTTTGTCGTTGAAACAACGTTTATTTTGTTCATGATGAGAGAAAAAGATAAGATGCTTTCACTTTTCGATGTACTGTACTTTCTTTAAGAATGAACGTAAAAAAAAAGCTAACTGTTAAAAACCCATTCGTTGCGGACAATTTTCAGTCATTCATCAATGGAACTGAATTTCGTGTATATGTTTTAGATACAATAAAGGTGGATATTGATCTCCTTCAAGGCTATGAGAAATATTAGTTTGGAAGTCAGATAAGTCTGGTATATACAGTGATTTCCGCTTATAAGAATCACGTTTGTTATTACTGTTTTTGATTCTTATAAGCGGTTGATTCTTATACCGAAACTTAGGTTTTTGGACAGGCACACACACACACCTATATACACATATATTATATAATTTACTTTAAAATACTCTTAAATTTACGTTAATTATCTTTTATTAAAATTATTTTTATAATTTTAAAAATACAACTTAATTTCTAGACCTATAAGTAGATACACATGATTATAGTAAGAGAAGAAAAAATCCAGTATTTGTTACAACATACCTGCTTAACAGTTTAACATTTCGACTACAGGAAGGGTGCAAGAAAACGTTTTCTATGGTAGTTGGACGTAATGAAGTTTTCGGGAGGGTGTTTATACCTCTTTGAATACCAATAGTCTCAGACCAAGAGTCACCTTCTAGCTTACGTTTTACGGTTTGATAACGTGCTGAATCTAATAATGTCATGATTTCCTATGTGATAGTGGACACTTCCCCGAAGATTTATGTGTTTCAGGGTTCACGAAGCCGCAACCAGGATGTGGGAGGTGGGAAAAAAGAGTCCCTGTCTTTGTTTGTCAGTGGAAAAAAGTGGAATAGGATCCGCACGGTTAGGATGCCCCCGAGTCAAGCTAATAGGACAGTGTTTAGCTGAAGCGTTTAAGGGGAAACTATTATGTTATGTCTAACAAAGAAAGGGACGCATTTTACGACTGTATTCCATCCCATCTTATCACTCTTTGTTTTAAAAAGAATAAAGAAAGAAATTCGTACCTTTTGAGGGTTTAAGTGGCTTTTTTGGAAAAATGAAAGGAAAGCTAAGAATGTAAACTGATTCTTAAAACCGGTGGATTGATTCTTTAAAGCCAAAATTTTAACATGGAAATAATACATTTGTTTTTGTTTTTGCGATATTGATTCTTATAACCACTGATCACTATAAGCGGTGGTTACTGTATATATTAATTTTATTAATTTGTGGACATTCCTATCATACGTGTACTTTTATACACTAAATACTTTTATAAATTTAGAATTATGTGATGAAAAATTTACTTAAACATAATTTTAATTAAAGGATACAACTCGGTGAAATTTAAACATAAACTTATTTTCCGGGAAATTTGTGACACATATCGAAATAGCAATTCGAAATTAATAAACATTCAAATGAAACTGAGAAGTAATATTTCTGTGGATGAGCATAAAACGACAATGAAAATCACCGATCAGATGCTTATTGCTGCTTCTGCAATACAATTTCAAAAAATTTCTAGCGGTTGTGAATCACAAACAGGTCTCGAATGTAAGCTTCATTTTGCTTAGAGTATCTCATCTATTTGAAAGTATTCAGTGGTCTCTAGGATTTTCAAACCATTGAGTAAAGCAATGGTAAGAATAAAACTGTGTCCTCAGAAATATTTTCATAAATGAAGAAAACTATGCGGATTACAAATTCTCTGTTAAGGAAATGGTTATGTATTAGTATCAGTTTAGAATGAAATACCTTTTTTTAACGACTCTCTACCGTTTGCCAAAAAGCTATTTCTTTATGATCAGAACGATTATTTGTTGTTATTATTTGCTATACTTCAATAATTGATACCATCTTCGGCTATTGACATTTTAAAAGATGTTTGTATTTTGGGATCACGTTTCTACCCTTTACATATTTTTATTTATGTCCAAAACACTAAGAAAAGGATTTAAAAATGCGCTTGAAATGAATGTTTTAATACTTGTACATGCTGCTGTAT
This sequence comes from Dolomedes plantarius, assembly GCA_907164885.2. Classification (NCBI taxonomy): domain Eukaryota; kingdom Metazoa; phylum Arthropoda; class Arachnida; order Araneae; family Dolomedidae; genus Dolomedes; species Dolomedes plantarius. Next base: position 165,764,994 of record OU015494.1, read on the forward strand.
TTGAAACCCATTTTTACTGCATGAAGGACCCTATATTTGTTGGCAGTCTAGTACTTAGCATGATACCTTTTCTTTAGAATTATCAAAAGAGACAAGGAAACTTTAAGGCACAAGAAATGTTTTATAACTTTAAAAGAGGTTTTATGACTAAGGCAGTTCTTTTGTGATCTCATATTTTTTAATAAATACCTTATATATGAGAGTCTTACAAAAGTTCAAGGTCACTGCAACCCTTCCTGAAAACTCAGAAATTTAACAAGTTCGCATAAGTAGTTGACTTTTGACACTTTTTCTTAACTTCTCTGACTTTACGTCCTGGTTTTATCTACAGGGGTCCAAATCGATTGGATAGTCAACGGTCAGAGAATAAGAGAAATCTTCACTTTTTCTCTCGTGGAATAAGTTCAGTTTTCGTCAAGAATGTAATATTTTTAGCTGTTTTCAAGAAATTAAAAAAAATTCTAGATTTTGCTCACATTTCATATACTCAAAGAATTTTTTTTTTAATAAATCTACAGTTTTATATATTTTATGACTAAAAATAAGAAGGTATACATATTGTAAGCGTTTTAGGAAGAAATGGCACACTACAATGCATCTGGATGACACAATGGTGATGCTTCCGTGACGATAAATGAACCACTTTGCTGTCGCTGCTTCCGTCAAGATTGATCTTTGGTCGTTCTGTCATTCCATAACTTCACCGCGTGATACAAAAATAACCGTTGGCAAAAACACCCGGTGAGCTCACTACCCTTTAAACGGCATCTCAGTCTGCGGATTCAGGTGGTGTTCCGTTGGACGTTTTGTCCTAAACAAATAATAACATCCTCCGGGCGAGTAAATTAATTTTCCCCGCTGCCTTACTCCCCCCTCCCAGACAATTTGCGTACACATTTTCTACCTCTCCTTACGATCGAGTCGAGCGTTTCGGGTATCCGTCATGTGGGTGCGATAAATTTAGCCAGACTATTCCGTCAGTCTCCAAATATCCGGGTCTTCCTCCGTAAGAGACCTTGCGTCGGTTTCAGCCGGGAGTCAACACGTGATTCCACCTTTCACAATGGTTATGTCCTTGTTCAGCTATATCATTCTTTGGGCTGAGGGGAAGATTTCTACGCTCCTGGCTCTTTGCCGTACTGTCACCGGAATCCTCAATGTGCACTAATAGGACATTTGTAAAGCAATGCTGTCGAATCACTGATGGGCCCATCAAATCCTTTTGACAGCCGTCTACGGCAGTTAAGTGTAGAGCGTATAGATGGCGTTACCGGGTCTACAATAACTTGAAAAATGGATTCACAACGAGGGTGTATTATTCATTTTCTTGAGATGCTTAATTTTATTTACCTGCAATTTTTTTTTTCAGTTCGTTGGTTATGCTAATTATTAAACTTCCAAAAGATGAGGATCATATAAGCGTCAGAAAATAAAATCTTCTTCTGATATTTTGAGATTTCATATCGTTTCTGTGCAACAATTCTTTCTTCAATAACTTTCACCTTTCCACTGCTTATTGCCCTTGAACATTTGGCTGCAGTTGCATCTACTTTCTGTTTTTCTCGTGAACACAAAAGTCTCGTGAACACAAAATCCGATGTTCCTTATTTCAGTAGCCTAGACATTCAAAAAACATTGTACTAAAGAATGCGACGTAATCAGTCTTTGTAAGCTTTGTTTTATTAAAATGATGACCTTCTAGAATTTACAATAATAAACAAAATCATTTTTTTATAATGCTTATGTTTAATCAATTCATACAGGTTTGGCCTGAATGGATTTCTTTAGAGTGCCTCGAGAAAGGAAGTTAAAGAAGAAATGGTTTTTTAGTGTTCTAAAAATGAGATGCAGAATTACGAAATCCCATACAAATCTTGTTATTTCAATCGCAAGTTAAGAGCTATTTTATATTTTACAAAATTAAAGTTGCCCCAGAAAAACTGGTGGCAATATTTACAGAGGAAAAACTAGGCATTTAACTTTTAGTCATTTTCAAATGAAACCCCGTGGTACCAAAGTAAAACGATCTTAAATAGGGCTTTACTTCATAATTTCATGCGATAAGTTGCATGCACGATGATTTGAATTTTTTTTGTTTGTTTGATAAATAGTATACTAATGTATTTTAATGCGACATATTTCTGTGACTTTTATTAATGTTTTGTTACAATGCTTCATTGTACATTTTACCTTAATTGTCATATTTTGATTCTTCTTTATATGTCATATCTTTCTGTCCAGTTCTTCGTAAAATATTTTTTTATTAAACCAGAATTTCGACGAGTTTAACATTCCAGGTGGTCGAAGTTTAAGACGATTCTTTTGGAACGTTAGGTGTATTTATTTAATATGAAGCCTCCTTTCAGGGAACATGCTGCTTCTAGGAAGGAGAGAGGGAAATCTGTGTATCTGAATAATTAATCAAAATAAAGCTACATGATAGGACAAAATCATTCAATTTCGTCAATAGGCTGTGCATCTTTGTTAGGGATGTATAGTGTGGCGTCACTGTAAGGCTGATAAACTCTCTGAGGCATTTTGAAGAAATTTCACAACTATTGATCCATACCAGGAAAGACAGAGTTCTAATTAACAAACGAAGGCCAAATTTTTAAAACAAAAAACAACAATTTATTAACAAAAAAATTAAACATTAGACATTTTCGACATAATCACTTAATTTACGTGCCGATTTGCAGTGTGCGCTCCAGGGCCCATTCCGGCCCAAGCAAAACAGGAGCCTCACAAAAACACAACCGCTCGGGTCGATGTTCTACGCTTCTCTCCCCAATGTCTGGATTTTTCAGAAGGGGTGGAGGAGCCGCCAGATTATTCGCTGACAGTTCTTTTTAGTCGCCGAACTTTACTACATTTCAGAAACGTCCATGACAGCTTTAGTGGCTGCCTCTGTAAGGGAAACGGTTTTTAATTCCCCCACGTGTTCCGAACTGGTGGAACCGAACAACACATTCTTTGAAAAACACGCAGCTGTGTTTCACCCCTTGTGGGGTCTCGGGAAAAAAGGACATCTTTCCAGTACGCTACAATAGGGAGTGAGGCTAGTTGTCTTTTTTTGTGAATTATATCTACTCACTCAACAACTTATCTTTACTTCCTTCCTTTTTCCTAAGTCTTACATAAAGAATATTTTCATTTATTCATATCTTTGAAAATCCTTCAAAATACAGGGTGATTATAAAAAAAACTTTGCCCATATATGGACCTCTAGCGGCTGTTTCGTTCAACCGATCGAGATGAAATTTCAGATATAGTTATTCAGAGGTATGAGCTCGGGGCTCTATGAACGGCAACAAATTGGCGCTCACGGTTACGGTTATAGGTACAGAAACTCGAAATTTTTGAATGGCAACGCCCACTTTTTCCCGTCGCAAAATGCTCAGCGCATGCAAAAACCTTAAACAGCGTTGGAACGGTACATGTATCACAAAAAATGGACGCGTTACGTACGCACAAAAAACAACTTTGCGAACGGCCTGTGATGGCAACAATGTGGAAAATGTGTAATCCAAATCGGACAAAGTTTTCTTTTGTCCGATCTGTGTTGTCATCAGTGATTGGTGTCTTGCCTCTGTCATATGCAAATTTTCTCCGTGCGCCCCGATTGTGTTTTTGTTGGTCTTCACAAAGCCATTTTTTTTGTGTGATACACGTACCGTTCCAACGCTCTTTAGGGTTTTCGCATGCGCTGAGCATTTTGCGACGGGAAAAAGTGGGCGTTGCTATTCGAAAATGTTGAGTTTCTGTACCTATAACCGTGAGCGCCACTTTGTTGCCGTTCACAGAATCTCGAGCTCATATCTCTGAATAACTATATCTGAATAAATAATCCAACAGAGATAAAAATAATACAAATATAGACAAGAAACAAACAGAAATCAAGCACTTTGGGCATCCACGCACCAACGGCAAGATTCTGTAAAAGTGCCGGAACTGAACCATAAAACAACAGAGGTAACCGACAGGTCTCTTCTTCAGGGGGCCTAACCATGTCAGTTACCTCAAGGGGAACTTTTATGTTAAAGTGATTTAGCAATCTATGCTTGTTTTTTATTTTTTGTTTATTTCTATTGTTTATATTTTAACTATATCTGAAGTCTCATCTCGGTCGGTTGAACGGAACAGCCGCTAGAGGTAGATATATCGGCAAAGTTTTTTATGACCGCCCTATATAATATCATGCAAAGCTGATAATTTTGGAAAAGGACATCTCTTTAGAAATCAGTCTACATTGCTTCCCATATTATTCAAGACTACTGTAAAATAATTATAATTAAGAACCAAACGAGGATGGACCAGACTGCTGGTCACAATATTAAGGCATATAGGGATACATGTTTCAGCTGTATGTAAGAAAAATCTTGAAATGGTTATGTATCTAATCCTTACTGTAAACATTTCTTCATATCTTTTATCACATTCATATGTTAGATAGGTCATTCACTCATTTTGATTAATTTTAATGTATTTAATATGAGTTTAGGTGGAGAGAGGAATGTAACGTCATTCCTTACTTTACAATGAAGAAGTATCAGATTTTTATTCAAACAGTACTGAAAGTAATATATTCAGCAATACAATAATGAAAAAGAAAGAAAAATCACTCGATTCCTAGGAGATTTAAAATAATTATCTCAGCCAACACACCCCTACGATAACAATGCAGGTACATGAAATGGTTACAAAAGATATAGGAAAAAATATGTTGAATTTAGGAAGGTTTTCGTGTCATATTCAAGCCCTTACCGATTCAAGGTACATCATACCTTACCGATTCAAGATACAAATATCCTGTTGAAGTCAGAAGTGGGACACTATATTTAAAACAGACGCTAGAAGTTGTATGATGATTGATCAAAAGTCGCCCGTTACAGCAGTGATACAAATTTCTGCGTACCTACTTTCCTTCCCTAAGAGTGAACGGACGCGTCCTTGACAATGAAGAAATTGTTCTTGGTAACATTATATAATACATACTATGAAGAAAATTAGACAAGATTAGATGCTTATAGACCCCTTCGCGAGCGAAATGTCTCTTGAGATGTTGTTATGATCAAATTCTAAGGGCATCGGTGGCCCAGTTGGTAAAGGCAGAGAGCTAGTGATCTGAACATCACTGGTTCGGTGCTCGCCGCAGACAAATCCGCCGCCGTGTTCACTAATGGTGGCCGGTGCACGTAAAATCTGTCGTGGCTGCCATGTCCTCCAAGTTCTCAAATTTACCTCTGGAGTTGCGGGGTCAAGTGTTCCGGTCTCGTCACTTGACTCGGTTCTAAATTACGGGACCGGCTTGTAAGGGGTAATGCTGACCATCTATACGGTACCCCCCTTAAATGAATGGCCAACAGTCTTGCCCTTTATCTGAGAACAAACGACATCTTAGACAATCTTCTGGGCATTTTTAATAAATAAATGATCCAATTCTTCCTCCCTCTATTTAGTATACCACAGTTGAAATGCTTTACAATAGGTCAGAACAAGAATAATGATGATGAAATCAGTTTATAACGTCTTAGATTGCATGCTTGCTGTAAGAAAAGAAGATAAATTTTCAACTTACAAATTTCATTCTAAGACCAACGAAATTAACATCTGGAAAAAGGTGTTTAGAGCATTTATTTCTTGCTTCAATTTTAATGTAAGACTTCTCTGTAAATTCTATTAAAAATGTCTATTGTATTAAAAATGTCAATTTTTGTACATGAAAGACGCCACGTTATTTTCCTTACCATCCTCTTGATGAAATAGCTTTGAAAGTCATAAAATGTATCATAAAACATATCATAAAACGTAGTTGAAATAGTTGTTGAAATGGTTTCTAAAATTGAATATTTTTGTTTGTTTTTGAAACAGCAAAATATGTGTTGAAGCATAACTTATTACCATCACAGTTTAAATGGCGCTTTTGCGCAACGATTACGTCAATACATTTCCAACTTAAACTCAACTTGTGTGTTTGTTTACCCTTGTGATAGCGCACATTTTTTTCTTTTTTTAAATCCATCAACAGCTGCAGTTAATGACGTGGTTTATTTTATGACTCACAGAGGCTATAAAAAGTAGAAGATTAAGTCGTCCGTGAAGAAGGGTCACTACCTGCGGCAAATGGAGACTGCGTGGCCCCGTATCCTCCGGAGACTGAAGTTCTAATTAAAAGCACTTCGCCCCACTTAAGATAAATGGTTAACTTTCAAAACGACTGTCATAAGGAGACTTTTACTTAAGGCATAAAGATTCTTTATATGTACTTCAATGATCTATTTACTGAAACAAAATCAACGCGTATACATTTTTGGCTTCCATCTCTAATAAGAATAAAGTAACTTCGAAAGAATAAAGTGAGGGTATGTGCAGAAACTGAATTCTCAACTTCGACTGAAGGTTTTAAAATTCAGTCAGAAACAGCCAAACCAGTAAACCAGTTATAGAATTATAATCGGATGTGAGGAATTTTTTTGCTTAACACTAGAAAGACAGCTGCCGTTATTTTGACGGTTTCGGACATACTATTGAGCGCTATGTCTGTATTTAAGTCCTCGGGCTTCTGAAATTTTATGACTTTTTCTAATTTTGCGCGAAATATGCACACACATTTACAAAATTATATTCGATAGTAAAGAGGGGGAGAAAATGTTTTGTATAAATACTAAGACTGAAAGCCGTCAATTTGACGGCAATATAGAAAACAGGCAGAAATCTTTAAAATAATACCGAAAAAATGTTAGTTACTTTTCGTCTCTTCCCCCCTTTTTGGAAATAACAGAAATATTGGCTCTTTGGAAATATTGGTGTTGAAAAATAAGGACTGCACAAACCATGCATATATTTTTACGGATAAGCCATACAAGGTTGTCAGCACGGCATACCTGCATAAAAATATATCTAAATACAGTCGAATCTCCATATATCGAACTTCCCCATATCGAAATTTTCTATATATCGAACTCTTAGCAAATCTCTATGTTCATTACATAGAAAAACTGATTCTATATATCGAAAAAATCTCTATATATCGAATTTTTTTTCAAGACATATTGGGAGATTTTATTCCACTTAGAATAAAATCTCCCAATTTTTGTCGTTCGAAACAATACGTCGTGGACTTCAATTCGCGGAAAATGTTCCTGATGAAGTTTTTTGTGGACTGAATAAATGCGAACATTTCTTCGATGAACTTTCCGCAAAACTGGTTGTTCAGCAAGATATTCGTAGTTTTTTTTTTAAAGAATGTAACTATGATCATTGTAACCACTGTCTGGATTATTGTTGTTTAAAAGGTATGTAGTACTCAATAAATCTTTCATATTAATTCATTTTTTAGTTATACCTTTCGTTTAATGTGATTCGCATATAAATTAGAAATGGAGTTTAGTATATGAAAATTAGCTTTAATTTTAATGTTTTAGGAGAATTATGATAAAACTAAAATCAATTCTATATATCGAAATTTCTATATATCGAATTTTTTCCGGCAATTTGCTACTTCGATATATGGAGGTTCGACTGTATATACTAATTTATTACATACTAGCGGCCCATCCCGACTTTGTCCGGGTTGAACAAAATATTATACCAATAAATTTCCAGTTGATAGCCAATAAATTGTAAATCTTTTTTTACCTTAAATGTCCAATAAAAAGCGTAGTTCTAAATGTAGTTTGAATGTAGTTAACAATTAAAGTTAATTTTTTAAAAGAAAAAGGCGTGCCGGAGAACGGCTAGGTTCGAACCGCTACGTCAGGAAAGAAGCCCACCGCGATAGCATCACGCTAAGGATGGTTGAAGTCTTCGGCACAAAAAGCGGTAGAAGACAGTAGAGGTAACAATGGAGATTGTTAGGATTAAGCCCCTAACTTTATTTCTACTGATCAGATATACATAATATATAGCCTATGTCCATCTAATGCACCTTTCAAACAGTGAAAGATGTACCTTTCAAACAGTGAATAATGTACCTTTCAAACAGTGAAACAATTTTTCAAATAGGTGCAGTGGTTCTGGAGATTACCCTCCACATGCAAAATCCGCTTTCTCTTTATATATAAGTATAGATTGGTATGAAATAGTTCAAAATTTGAAGTATTTAACCATTTTTTTTAAAAAAAGCATTAAACATTTTAAATTCTTAATTTTATTTTTAACAGTCAAAATGACGGCGTTCAGTCTTTTTAGTAAGAAAAAAATTGTCGTCTTTCTAGTGTTAACCTTATATCTTGTTAAAATGATCAAAAAATATGTAGCCAGTATGTGAGTAAAAGTATTTTAGCACTTAAAAGCTCTTTCTGCCACTCTGTCTTTCTGTCTATGTGTGTGTAGTGATATCTCTTATTATCCTAAATATATATTTATTCGGAATTTATCAAATTTACCTTTTTTTATTTAAAAACAAGCAACAACTATAAACTTGATTTTGATTGATTTATGTACTACGTTCCTTGGAGACAGAAATTTATTCTGTTAATAAAAATTTTAAATTATTTGCTTCTTTAAATATTTTACTAAATTGGATAACAGTTGAGGCCTTTTGTATTAATAGTTTCGATTTCTTTCCACCATTATTCGTAATCGTTCATGTTATGAATGTCGTCATACACGCCACCAAACTTCACCGCACACCTCCATTCTCTTTGTATTTATTTTGTTCTGAGCTCTAAAATTAAAACTTAATCTCATTTCAAACTTATAACCACTCATGGGAATCTATGCGACGTAACAGCCGTTTAACACAAGCAGCATTTTTTTATTTTGTATTATTCCAGTGATTGCTTGTGTTACTGAGCAAAGCTTCATATAGGTAGTATAATTCCAACAAAGACGGAATTTCCTCTAGTGATTTAGTTGAACTGTTCAATCCTTACGTATTCAAGTTCATTTAGAAGCCATTCCAGATATTTACGCTATAAAAGTAAAATTTTACGCAATTGATAGAACGTCCCTCTCAACAGCATAAAAATCGGTAGGAAAAAGTAAATTCCAGGAAAATTTTGTTATTCCGCCTCCACTGAAAACAGCTTATTTTGACTTGTTCAAGGATTGAAATTCGTGTTGCTGAAAGTATAAGTTTATACTACTAAAATATCACATGAGTAAACTTAAAATATTTTTTAACATTCAGACGGAATTTCCTCTAGTGATTTAGTTGAACTGTTCAATCCTTACGTATTCAAGTTCATTTAGAAGCCATTCCAGATATTTACGCTATAAAAGTAAAATTTTACGCAATTGATAGAACGTCCCTCTCAACAGCATAAAAATCGGTAGGAAAAAGTAAATTCCAGGAAAATTTTCTTATTCCGCCTCATCTTGGTCTGTGAAGGTGAAACGAAAAATTCACCTCCAGAAACAGGAGAAACTCCCTTATCTATAGTGGTAGCGCTCATTAAACAAAACACTAGTGTACTCCTTACTGCACAGCTGCTCTGATTACTACATCATGGGTGTCAGAGTGTGAAAGAGAAAACTGGAATAAGAGTTGTGTGCTAATGATACATTGATATAATGACCCTTAAAGTCACATGAATCAAATAAATTGTTATAAAATTGTACTTCTGTAATTAAATGCAGTCAAATTAGTGTTGCGAATTTATATTGTAGGATAAATCATTCTGATATGGGGAATGAATATTAAAAAATATTTTAAGTTTACTCATGTGATATTTTAGTAGTATAAACTTATACTTTCAGCAACACGAATTTCAATCCTTGAACAAGTCAAAATAAGCTGTTTTCAGTGGTGCAATTAAAGGTGACTGCCTACGTTCGGAGCCAATTTTTTAAAAAAATCGCTTTTTAAGGATTTTTTGGTCTTTTATAGTAAAACAGCATTTAAAAATTAAATAATAAACAAAAACTTACCTGTAAATACCATACATTTTTATAAATTGGTCAATTTGAAGTATTTTTCAATGAAATTTAGCTAAAACGCCTATTACTCTGCGCAAACTCTAATGCTACTATTTTAATTTCCTTCTCAGACATGATACATATGACAGTTATCTTCAAAATGACTCACAATCTAAGAGAAATTTTAAAATGCAAAAATAATACAGACAATTTTATGTTCCAATAGGAAAATTTTCCCCGATTCGTCATTCCTTTCCTTATAAAAACAGACCCAAACAAAAAACTATTTATTATACATCAATTATTGTGTGCTATTTCATTAACAATAGCATCTAAAACATTTCCTGAAAATTTTATCAAATTATATGTATTATTATGGGAAATATCATGATAACGGTAGATATTTGGGCTAAAAAACATAATTCTGAGAAAAACGCATGTAAAGTTGTTTGTCACTTCAATTTTGTAGCTGACGATGTTTTTTTTAAATAGCTATAACTCTGCTTCTAATTGATGTTGAATGAAAATCAAAACGGTTTTGAAAAGAGAAAAGATTGATTTACACGATTCTTAAAAAATAAAATTGACCAACATAGTCAATAAATGACATTTTCAACGTAGGCAGTCACCTTAATGAAATTTTATAACTCCAATGTTATTTTAATAAAATAAAATCAATTACTCTCTGTAACAACTCGGCGTTGTAAATGGTTCGCATAGCTGAAAAGTGTTCCGCGGTTCCAAGAAGATGTATCATCCTTTTAGACTAGAGACCATTTTTGTTCTCTCCCAATACGCGACTCGTTTTTTTTTCTTTTTTGTTGTTCTTTTTGTTTTGTTTTTTGTCGTAGAGACATTAATACTCGTCTATTTATCACCCTTGAAAGGTTAAAATGGCATGTAAGAAACGTCTTGATGGAAAGACTTAGTGTAGATATTTGAAATGACATCATATCGTTCTTACTGCACATAAACTCGATTTTAATGGCCTTTTTTGGATTAATTATATGTTATCATATCAAAATTAATTAAATCAAACATTATATATATTTCATATTATGTCCAAAGGCATTTCGCTTTCAGTAGTGGGTCGAGCTCCATTTCAATGCTGGGACTGAAAAGCATGCAACAAATTGCGTATCTGATTTTTTTTAAGGGAATCATTATTTAATGTATATTAGATATATTTTTTCTTCTTTTCCAATCGGTGTAATTGTTCTTATTAACATTAGTACTAGATTAATTATCACGCTTGAAAAAGTAAAAATGGTTTGCAAGAAACCTTTAGACCTAAAAATTTACTGTGTGGATAATTAAAATTATATAATTCTGCGCTTACCACTCATAAACTCGGTTTCAATAGCATTTGTTAAAATGCAAAATTTTATCTGTCTCATATTATGTTCAAAGGCCTATCTCACACTAACCTGTTTTTACTGCCCGTTTTCAGTGATGGGGGCCCAAAAGCATGCAATCGATGTTGTAACTGATTGGTACTTTGCTATACTATGTGGTGCATAATAGATAAATGTTATAGTTTTTCTTGCTAATCATAGTGTGTTGAAGAAGTTCAGTAATTCTATTCTTAATGGCATTTAACACTTTTGAGACAAGGAGATATTTTTAAAGTCTTACGTAGATGTGCAAATGGGTGTCATGAACAAAAACTTTGAATTTTTTACTTTCATTTTGATTCAATTTCATAGGTATTGTAACGACTCCCTTATAATTGCGAATATTTTGTGCGTGTAAATTTCGGGAAGACCAACCAACGCGCGGTTTGTGCACATAATTGATTTAGAAGCCTGGAGACAGACAGTCTTGGCGACATAAAGACCGGAAGTACTACCGACAGCTCGCGGAACAGCTCGTCAGCTTCAAAAGGGAAGTTGCCGACCGGAGGCGCCTAGTCGTCTGGGAACAATAACTGAATATAGAAAGGCGGCGTTTTCCAGACCTTTCTAGAACATTCAGCGAAGGTATATAAAGTCACTGGATGCGAGTTAAAAAAAGTCTGTGATTCAGAGATTAAGTTATTCAGAATGACTCTGCAACCGGAGACAAGGAGGTACTGTCGGGCCTAGATAGACTTGAATGAGAGCAGCGACAACTGAAGTCTAACCTTCATCGTCGATGCCGTGAACCCACGAATTTAATCTTTATATATATATATATATATATATATATATATATATATATATTGTAAATAGCCTGTATTTAGTCAAGAACTGTAATTAAAGCATGAAATACAAAAAGGCTGGCAGTCTTTTATTTAAGGCAAAGTCCTTACAGTATATAATATATTCTCTTGGGCATACATACTATTTGGCCGTAAACATTAAGAAAATTCAATGAGATAAATTGCTTCCAATTATATATCAAGATATTACGCACCTTGATTTTTTTACCCTGCAAATCTTTTTAATAATTTTTTTATTTTAAAATTCAGCGTTTGGTTAGTTATTTCTTTGCAACCAGCCCTGGTTTGAAACTTTTCATCACCAAATAACAAGTAATCGAAAAGTAACAGATTTTTCTCTTCTCTTAACGATGTTTTTTTACACCGATGCGCCTGAAAGATAGCATTTTCCCCTTCTTTTTAACTGAACGTAGACCTTGAACGCTGATAATATTCGAAGCGTTTGTTTTCAAGGTTTACTTTTAGCTCAGACTCAAAAAAAGGTGCCTGTAACATATTGACCGATGAATTTACTTTTAACTCCTAAAAAGTTTTAAAATACAATCTCTGTATTATTAGCGTCAAAATTCTAGGGTTATGAATTAAAGGCAATAATAAAATGTAAATATTACGAATAGGTTAGTGGCCAAAACGGAAGTTCGCTATGTCTTCTTTGCAACCCCAAATTTTTTTGCAAGCAAAGGGAACTTTATTTCTGGTTTAAATTATTTTATCTGTTGGATAATGGACAAGTGATTTAATTTTAGACGATTTTCTCCATTGTCTTGAACATATCCAAATCTAACAAAGAAAACGCTATTTTTAGTTGTCCTCACATTTTGTTAAGCGCCATCTTTCCCACCCCCCTCGCCAACAGACATTCCTTTAATCCCCATTCTGGAATTTAGCTCATTTAAAATTCAAAACTCCCCAACGAATTGCTGAAATGCAGCCTCTGAGTATAGAAATAAACTCCAATGCAAGTCCAAGTAAAAACAATCAGATTAGTAAAAAAAAAAAAAAAGCCTCGTACCTGTTTACCCTCCACTACAAAAGCCTCCAATGTTCATCGAAGAGTAATGGGGTTGGTTAACATATTTAAAATAGCGCATAATAATTTTCTTTACAGGGGTACCAAACCAGCTGACCACAACGATGTCGATTTCAAGCAAGCGTCAACACTGAATTATTCCTAAATGGGCAAAAAATATTAAAGAAAGCAGCATAATACTCACAACTGTCATTCTAGTAAATGCTATGCGAATATTCCCTATGCCAAGTGGTATTAGAATGCTTTTATCAGCGGAGAACTGTGTGTACACAGATAATTTATAACATTCCGAATTTAAACTCGAAAATTACGAGAAGGGTGGAGTTGCGGATTAATTTTAGTAAATATACAATTTTCTAAGAAAGTTCACTTTCAGCAAAGGAGGCTAATTAGAATTTGGTGAAAATAAATAAAAACTGTTCTTGGAGCTGGTGCTCCTATTAGGCAATTCAAAATTAAAATTGTTGATGAGGTCTGCTTTCCTTAGATAGGGAATACACAATTCGGTCCAGATAGTTAATTTGAAATCGGAACAGTTTGATAAGCGTCTGCGCTAAATGGCCAGCATTTATAGGGTCAACGCCCCAAATAGGTAATTCAAAATTCAAACTTTTGGTGGGACCTTTGTTCCTTATAGGCAACTCGAAATTAAATCTTTTGTGGTAGCCTTATGACGAGCCGACACTGTTCATATTTATGTTTGCATTAACGGCATTCTCCAGTACTGAGTATTTTTTCAGTATACATGCATTTAAATTTATAATAAATTAGGAAAAGTATGTTACAAAGTAAACATGTGCACACCTGAATCAAGCTAACTCGTAATACCAAATTATCGTTATTTAAAGTTTTTTTTTAACAACTACATTGTTGAAACGGGACCGATAAACACTACAGCTCAAACATAACTTTAAATGCTTTGAGGGAAGGCTGATGATACCAGCCGAAAACAACTGTTTCTCTTTTTCGTTTTTATATTTAACTGCACTGTTTAAACGTTGCGTTTGGAAAAAAATATCGGAATAACAAGATTATTGTATCCATAAATTCCATATAAATATCCATATAAATTCCATCTAAATTTATTCCATAAATTCCAATAAATTCCATACAAATGCGTTTAATAAATACTCATCAAATGTACTGAGCACTTAAATAACCAAAATATTGATTTTTACTTTTCTTTTATAAAATTGCATGTAAGAATAATTGTGGGAATCCATAAAGTGCAACGCATCAGTCCCTAATAGGAGTCCTTGGTTCTCGGTACCTGAATATGTCATCACAATGTTTTTTTACAAAAACGATGAAGCGAAATATGATAGAAATTGGTAAATGCTGTACCAATTCTTGTTAATTTAGACTACCCAGTCTTACTAATTTAGTAGCATTAAAACATTAAAATGCTTGTATGATAACATTAACTAAAGAGTATGAAACTAGTTCAAATACCCTGCAATGATCTGCATTTCTATGCCAGTGTTTTGGCGCGAATATTGAGTTAAACAGTTTTGTAAAAGCTGAGACTTGAGGATTTCATTTAATAAAGTAAAGAAAAGCTTCCTTTTGAAAGCAGTGACCATGGTTTTTATATAGCAAGCTTTTTTTTGTTAAAAAAAAGGTTCTGGAACTCACCATATTATTGCACCTAAAATTATTGACAAAGACAATGAATTTTGAATTATAATAGACAAAATGAAAATTGTACTAAAAATTAGTTAAAGTACACAATCTATTTAACATTTTAGGTTTTTATTTTATTGAATAAAATAAGAAAACTAGCAGTTTCAAATATAAAAGCATTCCTTCAAAAAAAATAAGCGCTTGAACTATATACAGTGGAATCTCGATCTATCGTTTTTCAAGGGACCGATTGAAATGAACGATAAATGCGGGATAACGATAAATGCGGAAACATAACAAAGCAATATGATCGTTGGGAATGGATAAAATGTACGACACATACGGAAAAACGATGGATTCGAAAACGATCAATCGAGATTCCACTGTATATATATATATATATATATATATATATATATATATATATATATATATATATATATATATATATATATATATATATATATATATATATATATATATATATAGTTGAAGCCCCTGTTCATTTATTTTTAATTTCTCATTTTCTACGTTGTATTTCCTTTTTTTGTAAGCCTGCATGTACACGAATATCTTTGTATATGTATATAATATATGTATTACAATAAAAACAGCATAATATTAATGTTTGTGTGTAAATAATGATGTTTGTGTCCGTCAAGATGCAAAAGTGGTCGAAACAAAAATTCTCAAAATTCACAAAAAATACTTTAATCCGATCATATAATGTCAACGCATTTGATGCTGAACAAAGTCTAGCACAGCGAGAATGGTGATATCAAGCAAATAAACAAAAACCTGACAATTAAATAACATGTGAACAAAGGGTATAATGATGCTTGACAATCATGAGCTACAGAATGCAACACAACATTGCTTAAATATAGCATTGACTCATTTGTAATGTACCAACAAAAAAGTCAAATGCTCTCACCCGAGGGGAACAAAAGGAAAAAATAAAAGCAAAACTTGATGAGGTGAGTTGCGTGAGTGCTGAGAGTCGTTGAGAAGTGTCTTCTAAAAATATAACTAACTCGGAAGGCGTGGCAATTTACCGAGATAAAATCGGCGATAAGTTCAAGGACTGGAGGTAAATTCAGAAGAACAAGTAAATAATTCATAAAAATGTAAAATAAAATTTAATAGTAAAGAATGAATGAATCCCGTAAAAAATATTACAAAGTTCGTCACCAGTTCAAACAATGTGGAACTATATACAGTGGAATCTCGATCGATCGTTTTTCAAGGGACCGATTGAAATGAACGATAAATGCGGGAAAACGATAAATGCGGAAACATAACAAAGCAATATGATCGTTGGGAATGGATAAAATGAACGACACATACGGAAAAACGATGGATTCGAAAACGATCGATCGAGATTCCACTGTATATATATATATATATATATATATATATATATATATATAGTTGAAGGCCCTGTTCATTTATTTTTAATTTCTCATTTTCTACGTTGTATTTCCTTTTTTTGTAAACCTGCATGTACACGAATCTCTTTGTATATGTATATAATATATGTATTACAATAAAAACAGCATAATATTAATGTTTGTGTGTAATATTTTTATTTCTGATGTCAATAAATTATTCTAAACGTAATAGCAATAAAGCTTTTTTTGTGTGTTACACTAACATCAAAAGGTCCAAATTGATAGTTCATTATACACCAAAAATATTAAAAATTGACGGTGAAAAAGTATATTTTTTTAGAAAGTACATTTTTACTGATGCCTCAGAGGTATTCAAAATAAAACTTGTTATAATTTAAAAGTAATTCAAGACTCAAAAGACCTATTATTATACCGTCACTCACTTCTTTGACCTATAAACTGAGAAGTAAAAATAAAAAATCGATGAGTGTACTCAATTCGGGTTTTAATAGCTGGTAATTAAGTCATTATCCTATTTGTTACATTAATTTTTTAATTATTCTCCTCATATGCATATAGATGTATTTGCACTGTTTCTCGAAATGAATGTAAGAAATCACATCAAAGGAATGGCGTGCTATCATTACGTACTATGGAACCATCGTTGAATTGAAAACGAAATTAAAGTTGATATCACTTGACCATTAGAGCAAAGATTAGAGAAAAAAATTAGCAACAAAAATAATCGTATGTATTTGAAATCGTTTTTAATCTAAATCTCTATCTTTTTATTAATGCTTGATAAAAAGAAAGCTTATAAATATGATTAGCTAAAATTTCGCATGCACTGATCGTCATCAAAACACCGATCAATTTTTTTCTAAAGAGTTTTCACCTGTCATCCTTGCATTTCAGGGGTGCTTTTAAAGGTCATAAAAAAAAGAATTTTCAACTAAAGATCTGATAACAAAATAATAATAATAATAATAATAATAATAGTAATAATAATAATAATAATAATATTACTTTAGGCCATTAGCTAGTCTTATGAAATCATAAAATAGTTATGCATTCTATTTTTATATTTTATGAGTTTAGTGAAAACTATTTTACATAGCTGAACCTAGTAGAAGGGTCAGGCCCTGATTTTCCATTAGGCCTGGTAGACCCGGGCCTAGGGGCCCCCGAATGTTGCTTGCCCCCCCCCCCAAAAAAAAAAAAAATTATTTTAAAAGAAAAAATTCCCAATTCAATTTTTTTTTTTTTTACTTTTTTATAGCAATTTTTTTTTATTTTACTTTTTTATAGCAATTTTTTTTATATATCCTTTCAAATTTGATTCATTGGTTCATCATATGTATGCTATAGTGTATATCAGGGATTAATAAGTTTTTCTGGTTGCATTGTATTAGTGTTTTAATGATGAAGTTAATATCTTGTATTGCTTTTTGTTATTTGATAATGTTCTAGGCTTCTACGCTTCAAATAGCCAATTCTTGGTAAAATGGTACTTTCACAATGATTCCTAATTATTTTTTGTGTGTCAATTTTGGAAATTTTACGCCCACTTCAGCGTTAGGGGGCCCCCATTCCGAGTTGTTCCTATAATCAAGAATTTTCTAAATCGGGCCCTGAGAAGGATTGAGGCGAAATAGTTACGTAACTGTATTGAAAGACGCGAGCGATCAGTTCTAGGGTTCGACCTCTGAGTGCAGAAAAATAATTGCAGTGTTTTAGTGCGATGTTTCGATACGTGTGTCCCCAGAACTGAAATTTCAAAGTCCTCCTGATAAATTTGGCTGAAATAGAAAAGAGACATGAATTATACTAATACTTCTTGTTTAGATATTAATTCAAATTGTACTACGTTATGAGATCGCCTTTGTTTTATGTCGGTGGCATTCAAACATACCTGGCCGTTTTTAGGAAACATACCTTTTAAAATTCCCGCTAAAACTTAACATGATCTGATTGTTAAAGAACATCAGTTTGAAAAATTCTCCTTTGGTCCTGTCGTGTTACGGCTTTCTTAGGGTTCTAATTTCTTAGGGTGCCTTATAAATTTGGTTGTAAAAGAATACTTTATACTTATCGTAGGAAACTAAAGATGATGCCTACAATGCACTGCACTGCACAGGTCTTGCTATGACCATCATAAATGAACCTCACGTTTTTTTACAGCCTGAGAGAGAATCGTGGCTCCTGGAGAGGTCAAGTAGGAACACTGAGGTGCATTCAACGACTTTTATGTGTTAGGAGGTTAATAGTTCTAATTTTTCCAATCTTATATTGCATCATCGATCCGTGCGAATTCCTCATTTATGCATTCCCCCCCCCCCCCTCAGTTGTTATTTTCTCAAGTACATAATCTCAACGTTATAACTTCTGCAGTGTCGCTTCCAAAACATTGTATTTTTGTACCATTTACTTGTATCGGAGCTACTAAGGACGATATGTGAGTGAAAGAAACTTTTTTTTTTTACTGTTTTGTTCAATAACATTGTTAGGCCTAAATGCCAATAATTCATTTTTCTACTATTTTGGTCTATTAAGCTTTATTTCTTGAGGTAAATCAGTCTTGTTTGGATCCTCCTATTTCGCTATTTTTTTCCTTACTTGGAGGAGAAGGATGAGCTCTTGTTCTCTCATAACAAGAGCACACAACTTCTTAAAAGTATAGGAAAATAACTAGTTTCGAGCCACCAAAAAGTTGAAGCGCTTGCTAATAGCCAAAGATTTATGAAAGTTAATATCGGCATTATGAGAAACGAAGTTCGAGCATAAGTGTTACGCCCAGTAGACGTTGTGTAAAGGAGGCAGCAGATATTGACTCGAGAGTATAGTTAGAGTCGTCAGCATGTGGAAGGTTAGAGACAGGAAATAGTTTTCTAAACACAAAGTATTGAAACTAGAATCAGATTTAGAAACCAAAATATCGAGAAGGGGGAGATTGATATTGACCTCCACTTTAGAAGAGAAGTGGATATGCTGGGTCGAGATGAGCTTAGTTTTCATATTAAGTATTAATATTACAATTCCCAGGAATGAATACCCAGGAACGGATATACCCAACATGTAAAACTTAATAGAGAATAAACCAACTCCTATGTATTAAATGATGAAGACCATATTTAAAATTAATAATATTACTTTATTTCTGACATTTACAAATATCATTTATTTGTATAAGTTTACTACATCATTTTCTTAAAAGGTTTTCGATTAGGTAAATAAATGACTACATGTTACATCCTACGTAAAAAAAAATATAATAAACATTTGTATAAAAGTATTAAAATGATTAATATTCTTTAAGAAGTGGGTTGGGTCCTCATCCTATTAAAATTATAATTACAGTTTTTTTTTTTTTTTTTTTTTTTTTTTTTTTTTTTGGGGGGGGGGGGGTCACTCGGTATGATAATGCAAGAAAGACTTACCCCAAATCAGTTTGCCTAAAGTAGATGTAGTCATCCTTTTTATGCTAACGGGTTGGAAAATCTGGACGGATTCACCAAAATTGGATAACTGCACATCCCAGCAAATCATGCACACCTAACTGAAGATCACCCGAAAGCGATCTCAAAAATATATAGCTATCCAATAGCTTTATGCAATAATAATCATAGCGCTCGACTTAAGGGGGAGACCTCGAAAGAACTTCCACCCACAAGGGAGCTCGAAAGCCCAAAACGCAGGTACCCTTAATCGTATTTTTTTTCTCAATAATCCTCGCTCTCTTTTCTTTTTTCAGCCTGTTTTTATTACACATCTCAATTTCCCATGCAAATCTCTCGCTTCCAATCAGAATATTTTTTATTTCCTTATAAACCGTCCCATTTCTCCAAACTTCGAGTCTAGTGGCCTAAAATTATTCTTCTATTAAATTTCCATTTCCTCATTGGATCCCTCCATTTCGCATGCCTCGCTCCTTTCCTTCATTTTTATTATATTTTAAATTCTTCCGCACAGCCGGTCAAGCCAAAACATCTCCTCGCAACATCTGGTCCTTTCTAACAGACCTGAGACCCGACCATTACTTGTTGCGCAAAATACAATAATCCTTTCAATTCTTATATTCGATATTTTAAGGGCCTCTGACCGACCGCCGGCTACAAACTCTTTCATCCCGCCGGCTACCCTTTTCATCGCAAACCCCTCTCCTTCCAACGCGGGCCCTTTCTATCCTTTTTCAATTCCTACTATTAGTTCACACTCTCTCTATATATATCTTGTTCAAATTTTCAATCGTTAATAAAAGTACTTTTTATTCATCCACTCATGTTCAAATACATTTTTTTTAATTTGTAGTGGATGACACTTGATGTTAATACAGTTTTTTTCAAATATTAATTCATTAATTAAATTTAATTAATCAGTTTTTCAATTCCTACTATTAGTTCACACTCTCTCTCTCTATATATATCTTGTTCAAATTTTCAATCGTTAATAAAAGTACTTTTTATTCATCCACTCAAGTTCAAATACATTTTTTTAAACTTGTAGTGGATGACACTTGATGTTAATACAGTTTTTTCAAATATTAATTCATTAATTAAATTTAATTAATCAATTTTAGTTTTAGACCTAGAGCGTCTCTTGCTCTTGAATAGTAATTTCCCTCTTGTTACTGTGTAAACGGTAGCACTGCGGTATCGCGGGCTTCTCCTGTCCGAGATCGAATCCCCAACCTGACAAACTTTTTCTCTCTCTTTCCCCCCTCCTAATCTCGCACAGTAGGCAAGGTTCTGGCAGGCAATCCTTTTTTTTTCAATTCTTACTATTAGTTCACACTCAAATTTTTCTTTGTTGACCTAAGTAGGAATTGACTTTAAATTTTTTTTTTATATATTACTTGTTTCTCCTATATTATAAAATATCTTTTCTCGTATTGACCCTTTATTACTAACCTCTCCGTGTAAAATTTTATACCTTACAAATCTTTAAAATATTTTTTAACCTATTCAAAACCCCTTTACAATGTATAAAACTGTTTTCTTGTGCTCCTAAGCAATATTAAGAATATCAACTGCTTTACATTTTCTACTCACTTGCTCTTGCATTTCTTTTAAACAAGATGCTTCAACTTAAACTCTAAAAGTATGCGAATATTCTGTAGCTTTAATTTGCTAAGCTGGAAATAGCTAGCAGATATACGGATCAATACCGTTAGCTTTACTTGGGACAGAAGATCAATTAAATAGATTATCGAAAAGAATAAACGTGTCGTCAACATATCCCAACCAACACTTAAGGCTGCTGTGTACTAATCCTATTGGATTCGTTCACCTCAATGTTAACCTATGAAGAAAATTGGTCCAAGGGTTGCCGACTAGGATTGAAAGATTTTTTTAAAATTGTACTCCATAATAGAGAAAGAAATTTGACAACTTGTGATATTTTTCGTATTAGTTTAAAAATGTAAATAATATTTTTAAATTTAAATTATTCGGGGGTATCTGGTATCGTGTTTTAAACGCTCATAAATTCCTTTGGTGGGCGAAATGTACAAAACGAATCCTTTTGCAAGGTGTAGAAAAGTTCAGGCTATCGGAAAATATCATTTTTATTGGATTATCAGCATTTATGTAGTTGCAAATAGTAAAAAAAATTTCTTCATAGGTTAACATTGAGGGGAGCGAATCCAATAGGGTTAGTACACAGCAGACTTAAATTGAATTAATTTAAAGATTTTTCGAGCAAATTAATGCGTATAAAGGACATATAAAAGTGGGAATAAAGGATTACCATAGCAAGCCACTCAGATTGTTTTTAGAAACTCATTATATAAAAGTTAAAAGTATTTTTCCAGCACACAGTTTAGTTTAAGAAACATATCTCGAAATTTCAAGATCTGAGTCCTGACATCCAGTTTTTAAGCAGTTAATGCCACCCTTCGATGGAAACGTTGGTGAAAAGGGATTTAACATGTAAGGAATACACAGTGCAGTTATCAGGAGATATCATTTTGATTTTATTGATAAATTCATCAGAGTGATTACCAAAGTGAGTGCCACTAGAACATAAGAGGAAAAAGATACTCTAAAAATCGAGCGAGGGTAAGTTGCAGAGTCTATTTTAAAAAGGATAGGTCGAAATAGGAAAATTTTGCTTATGCGCTTAGTGTGGACGTAAAATCAAACACATTTAGCAATGGATGGACTAAAAGATTTCTTATTAGAATCAATGAGGATAACAGAAATTCCCACAGAATTTTTAACTTTAAACAGATCCCATTTTAGAGACCCATTAGTGGGGTCTTTTTTAACTTTATATTACTGAGATGTTTATTTAATTTATCAGAGTACGTGGTTTTGCCAAGTATTTAAATCAGATCACCTTTATCAGCTATAGTACTAATTAAGTTAGAATTGGACTTTAATTTTTTCTGAGTGTGATTTTCGGGAATACTTAATTTTTGCCTATCGCGAGTATTTTAGAAAGCACTAGCATCAAATTGAATAAAGCGGAAAGTCTCTTTCTAAGCAGAAGATATACTAAATTTCAGAGAATTGTCGGTCTGAACAATCAAATTTGGTAGAGTCAAGAATTAAAATCCAATTCCATCTTAATTGTTTATGTTTATATTCTTAAGTGTATCTGCCGAAATTCTCTTTCCTGGAAAAAACGTTTAATCTGAACTAAACTCCTCGATCCTCTCTCTTGCGTTAATTGCCCCTTCCCCTCCCCCCACTAACTTTTTAGTACTTTCGATTACTCAACTTTTGATATATCTTCTATTTTGGGAGGAACCTAACAGGAACTTTCGAAGATACCCAACATACAGGGTGTAACTGTCATTAGGTCTTAAGATATAACCGTGGAAAAGGGGTCACACTCAAGACTAGGGATTCGCGTAAAAATCTAAACAAATATGTTACCAAAAGAAGGAAAATGACTCATCTCCATTTTATTCTACAGCGAACAAATGGAAGGAGAAGAAATAGACAGGAGTTATTTTTAGTCGTGTTAAGTTAATGTATGTTTTTTTTTTTTTTAATCGTATGTGAATAACCAAACTACATGTATATAGTGTTACGTCTCTCACTTTGTCTTAAGGCGCGTGTACATGCAGCGAGCAATGGTGAACGAAGTGTAACGAGCGAAGTTGTTTGCGAAGTGTATGCGTAGCAACCAACACAACCGAATGCCTTTGTTTGTCTTTGCCACACTTCGCATTTTAGGCGGTACATGAAAGGAAGTTCCTTACTTTTCCTTTGCTGTGGTTCGCTGTATGTGTACAGAGCTTACATATCAGCTTGGAATCTTTTTTACTTTTTTCTTGGAAATCTCATGTAGAGTAGGAAACTTAATTTCGTTGTCAATTATCGGTAACTAAGTTTTGCAATATGTAGTATGGAATGGAGTAATTCTCTGTTGTCAGAACTCATTTAATTATACCAATTCTCTACACGAACATGAACAAACAGCTGCACAAGCTTTCGGTTTGTTAATTGGGCGGGTGAACCAAATTTCAAACAGAATGCCGAATTTGTTCGTTGAAATTTGTCCCCATCGATTCGTTACCCTTCGATCGCCGTCGTTTGCACCCGCTTTTACTGATTTTGTACCGCTTTTACGACGCCCGCACGGCCAAGACTAGGCACATTCGATTCCCGAATCCATGGGTTTTGAGTCGCGCCGCTGCAGAAATGTTCGTTCCCGGTCGGAGTGTGAATATGTTTCATTTGATCTATTAGTCGAAATCGAGTTATGTTTTTAAAAAAATTATGTTCATTTTAAAATAATTTGAGTAATTTAAATGCATATGCATGAATACCATATCACATGTTAATATGTCAGCATAATTTTAAAATTTGGGAATTTCATAAATAATGTATATTTCTTTCACTCACGAAATATTAAGCGAATATTTTGAAAAGAATTGCTGATGTCTTTTCCAAAACGAAAGACAGAACTTTTAATACACTGCAGTAACGCATCAAATGGATAAAATGTTTGCCTCTCCAAAAGAGTAAATTCTTGGCGGATGTCTAGGTTTGGTGCAGCTAATGGGAAATTCGACGTCCTCGGTGGTCTAAGGGCCTTTTCGCATAGAATCCGTTATGCTTATTCCACACCAACGGCGACAAGGCGAAAATCATGTATCTTCGTTGTTGCGCATGCGTACTACAAAAAATTTTTCACTCCCCCGGTTAGTCTCCGTCTCTAGTTTCTGCGGTTTCAAGTTAAAAAAAGTTCGACTTTTGTCTCTGCCGCCATGCTCGACAGCCAGTCAGAATAGAAAGAAAATATTATGCGCATGCGCAAATACATTGCCTCTTCGGTGCAAATAAATTGCCTCCTAGCGGTGTGAAGGCTTTTATGACAGCCACAGAGACAGGTGGCAAAATGTGTCTGTCTTTCGTTGCTGTCGCTGTTGGTGTGGGGTAAGCATTAGCGTCAGCCTTAGATTCCGGTAGCGCTGAATGGTTAAATGGGTTAAAGCGTTAAATGAGTCAAAGATCGGTTTATGATTGAGTAAAATTTTTTACGCTGAAGCTGACGGATTCTAAATGAATAGGCCCTAAGTCAGTGGTGCGCAAGCTGTGGGTCGCGGATAATCAGAAGTAAATTTATACCATATTGAAATATTTAATTTAAAAACATGCTTTGCATTTTCAATTATTACGCATTTTTAATATTTTTATATGTTAAAAAATATGATATGGTATTGTTAAATAAGATATCTAAACATCTTATAATAAAATATCCATCAGAAAAAGGCGATACTTCCATTGTTTCTACTTGCTTCTACCTGTCTATGTGAGACTGGATTTTCAAAATTGTTAGTTGTAAAAACAGAACAACGGTCAATATTTAACTCGGTAGATTATACGGGAGTAGCATTCTCGCATATTTAACTAAATACAGAGTAAATATTATCTGAGGTCTAGGCTCACCCTTCTCATTATTTTCCTTATGTTTCAGTTTTATATAAACAGATGAAGTTCATAATTTTCAATGTTTTAATACGTCACTTATAAATTTAAAATCATGTTTTTTTATGATTTTTATTTTTGTTAATTTTTACCCAATTTAAGTAATTATTAATACAGTAAATCTTGTCTATCCGAACTAACTGGGACCGTAGCTGATCCGGATTATCCGAGTAATATGGGTAAAAAGCAAAACAAAATCCTTAACTTAGCAGACTTACCGTTTATTACGATAAAAAACTATAACTTGTCTTGTAACAAAATTACATATTATTGTTTACAAAACATTAAAAAATATAAAAATAATTTTTCACATCATTTCTTAACGAATAATTGGTATGTCTAGTAAAGCTTTCTTACACTCAACAAAAAGCATTTTATTACCATACTTTATTGTACAATCTATGCAGGAACTGTACATTGAATCAAACTAAAAGGCGAATATTTGGCATACTTGTAGTCATGTTCTTGCTATCGTAGTTAAAAATTATTATCTAATGTGAACATTAAATAAAATAATTGTTTCAAATCTGATCCGGATCAACGAGGGCTGGATAAACGAGGTTTTAATGTATTTAAAAATAGTTTTAGTCACATGTGATTTGCCAAAAACAAGTGCAGAAGGTAAACACGACATATTTTTATTGTTATTGTGCAAAGTAGATATATAACCAAAATCGACTGTTATTGATTTTTAAAATAGTTTGTCAAAATTTGCTTATTTCTTTTTCTAATTTTTTTGTTATCATTTTTCTAGTTTTCTTTTAAAAAAAATTTCTGGTACCGAAAAATTTTCATTAGGGGGTCGAGGGATTTTTTTTTTAAATTTTATTCAACGAAAGTAGGTCGTGTTCGAAAACAGTTTGAGCGCCACTGATCTAAGTTATGTGCTCGATTTTTCGCTGATGAACGAGGCTGGTGTTATGAAGAAACGTGGTAATGACGGAAAATGATGGGTTAAAATTTCTGTCTATGATGTAAAGGGATTTATATTTCAATACTACCTGTTTTTGAAATGCTCTAAACTGCTTCACTGATATGCATCCAAAAGATTCAGATCTTAGCATAAAATATGGAGGGTTTATTTTAAATTTATTTTTGGGGTGGGCTAATAACGGTATGTTGTTAAACGGAGAAGCAGAAAACTCGGACTTTTCGAATCTCGCCGTTCAGTACTTTCAGAAACACAGCTGGAAAATGAGCCTTTTGATCAATCTGCAATTCTTTGAGAGCATTATTTAAGGTAAATAATACATTTTTACCTTCACTAACTTATCTTCCAACACAGCATATTATTGTGGTTATCTTTCGACAGTTAGGGCGGGGTAGGGAGGTTTAGATACCCGTATTTCAGACTTATGTCAACAAGTCTGATTCTAGGAGATTTTCTTAGTATGAAGGTCCTTTTTGAAACAATTTAAGGTAAATTTTCTGTTTTCGGCCGTGGTGGCCTTGTGATAAGCGCTGGCTTTTGGTGCTGAGAGTGCTCGAATCGAATCCCTGTGCGAGCCACTAAAATACCTCCGTTCATGTCGTCCCTTCATAGGGAGTAATGCTGGTCAGCCTATATGGTGCTCCCGTAATAAAATGGCCAGCAAAACTGCGGTCAATAACAACAGGCAAATGTCTATCCGACAAAATTAGAAAAAAAAAATATTCTGTGTTTAGCTAGAATTAGTGATATAGTTTTTGCCTTAAAGATCATTTGATTAAAAAACGCTCCATTTTTACCAATTTGCACTGCAGGTATTGCTTTCAAAGAAACAATACTAACAGATATATCCGAAACTTCATCTGAGTGGATTCAGTTTTCTTAACTGAATTCAACACACATAAGTTCATATATATGTGTGTGTGTCTATTTTATAAATGCATAAAGTGTATGATATACGAGATAAGGTATGTTGGTAGTTAAAACGTTTTGTTACTAAGAATATAAAATGTCTGAGTTACGGATAAGATAGTTGGATTACTGACTTTCTAAGGATTGAGATTCTCTACCAACTTTTTCCTGTTCCCTGGGATTTTTTGTGCAGTCTTTGCTTCGATATTCAGAATGCTGTCGACAGTAAAATTGGATCTAAATTGAATCTTGAAATATAAGTTAAGAAAAAAAATGAAACTGGCAAAAAAACTTTTCCCTGCATCTTTGGGGGCCACTGGGCGAATTCCGATTCCTGACGTCGACGAGGGGCGGAAGTGCAGTCTGTTAGTAGCGATTATGAGTGTGAAAGAGGACTTTGTAAATCTCTTTCTCTTGAATAAATCATCCAATTTTTCTGAAACTGTAATAATTTCTTTTTCTGTACATGTACATCACATCTGCCGATTTTCGTCCCATTCCGATAACTCCTTGGTACGTCAATTTTTTTCTTTTTTGTCTATGAGTGTATATATACACACACATGTGTGTGTGTATATATGCACTCTGATTCCTATCTGATTCACCACGCGCGCGTGCGCATGGTGAATCAGTTAGGTGAAAACCTTAAGTTTGATCACTAAATCACAAGAATCGATGCTTAATTCAAAGTAGAATTGCTGAAAATATACCTGTTAGTGAATAATATATCGGGTGCACTTTGAATTGAAATTTTTAGATAGGCTTTGAACGCATAACTAAATGGGAAAAAATGATTTGTGAAATGAGTAATCCAAAGAAAAAAATAGTCAATCCATCCATGCGAACAGAAAAAGGACTTTTCCGAATAGTTTAATCATCAAAAAAATATACTATAAATTCAGCTTAACAAAAAACCTTTAAATATACCTTTGAATATGCCCCTATTAGCTCAAATATCTTTAAAAACTCTGAAATTAGGAAACTGTCTATGTCAAGCAACCTCCACATACCTATGCGCCGGGCGATGGTATTCGATCCCAGAGCCTATCTGTTCAAATCTCACTTCTAGCATGGACACTCGTAACCATTCGTAATAGGCTTTGAACTGTAGGTAGTGGTCTAATTAGCCCTTTTGTAATAAAAGTTGACTGTAGAGCTCTCAGCCATCTGAACAAACAAATAATACACCTTGGCTGTGCCCGAGGTAGCCTGTCGGTAGCACGTCGACGTTCGATGTTGATTGTGCTCGGATCGAATACCGATAAGCCTCTAAATACCTTTGCGTCATGTCGGCCTATTTGGCAATGAGATGGCTGACATCCTAGCAAAGGAGGGTACCGCTGAATGTTCATCAACTTCTTCGGCTCTTACTTATCTGGAGGCATATTCCGTAAGGAAATCTTTTATGTAGAGTACTTGAAGTTCCCCCCCCCCCCCCGATCCATGACTGGTACTCTGGTGTCTGCCCTGGTAGGTCTCTTGCCTTCAAGGTTGATAGAGCTGAGCAGACTGCTATCATTAGGTTTGCAAGTAGCCACTTGAGGTGCCTAAAATTTGATCACCAAAACAAAACCTTTCCCACTTGTAAAAAGGGTAAAAATGTGGCAGGCCACTCCTGGTCACATCCTAACTTGTCTAAACTTACCTAGGCAGGATTTTACTACCGATCCTCGCCATTTGATGGACCTACTGAAGATATATGGACTCCCGGACTTGATCTAGCGCCTCTAGATTAGGAGGAATTAGTAACAATAACAGCAACATACCTTTGCGTCTAGGCTGGATATGGGCACGTTAAATCCGTATACCGGAAAGTCCTTCTATGAAGTCGGTGCGTGGGGTAGGTACGATCACCCCCCCCCCCCCCCCCAGATGTCGCCCCTGGGAGTGCTCAGTCAAAATTGTAGTGGCACCTAGCCAAGTTGGACTCCGACCCTTGTGCTGCTATTATAAACCGGGACCGCAATACTCAGCCTGAATCTTATATGTACCTGGTCTGGAACTTCCAGCCGGGGGCCATTAGGAACAACATACACCTGGGCAAAACTGAGATGTAAATGCGAGATGTAAGAAAATAAATGTCTCCTAGCAGTTTTCCGCCAAACTAAACACGATATACCGTTAAATCATCAACATACAATACTTTCCTGATTATGGGTGGGGGATTCTAAGTTTTGCACGTTATTCGACTTCAGAAAAGGAAAAGGTTTGTATTTCATTTCAAATAATCCGAAATAAACCCGTGGGTCTTGAACAAAGTAACATAAGACATCTTTTGGAGGAAAACAAAATATCATTTTATTTTAGTTCTATATAGCTTTATAGTTATTATAACCAAACCCTTTCTAAGGTCCTATATATTGTTTAAAACACCATAAAAGATCATTTTTGTCTATATACGTC
Source organism: Dolomedes plantarius (assembly GCA_907164885.2). Taxonomy (NCBI): domain Eukaryota; kingdom Metazoa; phylum Arthropoda; class Arachnida; order Araneae; family Dolomedidae; genus Dolomedes; species Dolomedes plantarius. The sequence goes on from OU015494.1 coordinate 165,794,281, forward strand.
TATTTCTGTTTACCTGTGTTTTCCGATTTCTGCGTACAATTATGCATTAACAGATATAATGGGGACTTCGGTGCACTTGGAGTAAAATGTAAATAACGGAGTGGGCTCGGGCTAGAATCCCCACTATAGTCATGGAAGTTTCTGTGCTGCCCCCTTATAGGGGCAGTGCTGATTCTCCTAAAGGGTACTCCCATAGTAAAAACAACAACAGAAACCGTGGTATGCATGGGTAAATGTCATCAAGAGGAGTACCAGCCATGTTGGAATATATATATATATATATATATATATATATATATATATATATATATATATATATATATATATATATATATATATATATATATATACACTCAAGAGCCAAAACATTATGAACACCTGTCAATAACGAGTTGACCCACCTTTGGCGCGCAACACAGCTTCAACCCGCCTTGGCATGGATGCCACAAGTCCTTGGTAGATGGCCGGAGACAGATTGTACCAGATGTTTAAGCAACGGTCACGCAAATCCGAGATATTGCGTATTGGGGGTCTTTGAACCCTGAGCTGCCGTCCCATGACATCCCAAATGTGTTCTATTTGATTGAGATCCGGTGAGTTAGGCGGCCAGGACATTAACTGGAATTCAGCATCATGTTCCTGGAGCCACTTCAACACAATTTTAGCCTTGTGACACGGAGCGTTGTCCTGTTGGAACATTCATTTCCAGCTGGAAAAACAGAGGCCATGTAAGGGTGCAACTTGTCCGCAATGATGTTCAGATACCCTGTAGCATTCATGGTCTGCTCTACCACAACCACGGGTCCCAGAGACGCCAAAGAGAACGTCCCCCAAAGCATAATACCGCCACCACCGGCCTGTGTATGACCTACTGTACATTGAGGGAGCAACTGTTCGCCTGGAAGACGGCGTATCCTGACACGGCCATCGGCGTGATGAATGGCAAACCGTGATTCATCTGACCAAGCAACTCTCTCCCACTGATCCATGGACCAGTCGCGATGTTCCCGGGCCCAGTGCAGGCGCAGCTGGTGATGACGTTTGGTCAGCAAAGGCACACGAGTGGGACGTTTGCTGCGTAGCCCCATATCCAACAGTGTCCGCTGAACAGTGTGCTGTGATACTATTCTACTTGGCCCTGCATTGTATTGGGCTGTCAGCTGAGCCACTGTCTGGCTCAGGTTTTGCTTCACCATGCGAGACAGTCTCCGACGACCTTTTTCTTTGATAGCGTGTGGACGTCCAACACCATGTCGTCTACTGCTGGTTTCACCGTCATTCATCCACTTTGCATAAGTACTAACAACTGTAGGTCGCGAACAACCCACGAGTCATGCAGTTTCGTAAATACTTGTTTCGAGCTTTAGAGCCATTACAATCTGCCCTCTATCAAAGTCGCTTAGATCCGCAGCCTTTCCAATCACACACAGAAGTAAGTGAAAGAATGATTCTTCAGACTCTCCAGCAGCAGTTAAATACCACTTCCACCTGATCACGTGCCTTCCACGTCATCCAGGCGAATTCATTGCAAAATGTAGGGGTGGTCATAATGTTTTGGCTCTTGAGTGTATATATATATATATATATATATATATATATATATATATATATATATATATATATATATATATATATATATATACTGTCGGACCTCTATTTAACGAACCTCTATTTTGCGAACTTGTCCTTGGAACCAAGAACATTTTGCGAATTTCTTCGTAAAATAAACTCCAAATAGCGAAGTGCATTCTCTATTTAACGAACTTTTTCTTCTGATCCAATATTTTTTTCTCCATATTTCTCAAAGTATTTCTGAACATTTCAAACTTATTTTTCCTTTTAACACATTTAATATATTAACTTTCTTTTAACACATTCCGAAGCGGATTACAGTTTGTAGAAAATAAGGCTGAAGGGGTTTTTGGTGCACTGCAAAGATGCGAGACGTATTATGAGAGAAAATACTTTTTCAAACAAAAAACTCAGACAAAATTAACAGACTTTATCTTTAATTAAATTTAAGGACGCATGTGGTAATGTATGCTTAAAATAACTTGTTATAATAAATGCTACAATGTCATGAAAATTCAACCATTTTAATATAATTTTTTTTTAAATTGAAAATACAGTGCATTCCCAGACAATGTTTTGTTTTATTCTTGTTTTCCTTGCAGATTTCTGTTTGATGGGTAGGATATATAAAGCAAATAGACATTAATTTACAAAATAAAGGTGTGATTAATTACTTTTATTAATAATATTTAGTGTTTATGAATTTAAAACCTGTTTCGTGTAGTTTAAAGTATTTTAAAAGGTGAATTTCTATTTAACGAATTTTCCATATAACGAACTTTTTTTCAGGTTTTAGCGACTTCGTTAAATAGACGTCCGACTGTATATATATATATATATATATATATATATATATATATATATATATATAAAATCAGTGGAAATACGCCCAGTTTAGGTCTAATTGTTCCAATTAGGGTCAATTTTCTCCATATTGGGAGGAGATGAATTCTGAAATTTAATTCGAGTTTTTTTTTGTTAAATGTATATTATATTCTTCGAAGTAGATACTACATAATTAGTAATATGTACACACATCCTTATATATTTGTGTGTGTGTGTATATATATATATATATATATATATATATATATATATATATATATATATATATATATATATATATATATATATATATATATATATATATATATATATATATATAATCATATTACCCATCATACATAATATATCGGAATCTATGAATGCTTACACAAATATATAAGATGACACACACCCTTATATATTTGTGTGTGTGTGTGTGTGTGTATATATATATATATATATATATATATATATATATATATATATATATATATATATATATATATATATATATATATATATATATATATATATATAATCATATTACCCATCATACATAATATATCGGAAGCTATTTTGTCCTTGATCTCAATTTTTTCCCCAATATGTACCTTTTTTTTCTTCTAAAAAAGTGTGCGATTGAGCTTTTCGTTGGAAATCATTCTAATTAGTGGTATTTTAGACTATATTTTCTTTGTTGATTACATTATTTTCTTAATTCATATATGTATTTTATGTATTTATGGGTTTCGTATGAATAAGCAAGTAAGTACATCACTGCGTATAAACTGCATAAGATATCTAAAGAAAATTCCGGAGACAAAATGAAACAGCTGTTAAATTAGGACTCGTATCTGAAAAGTGATGCTCGTGGGTCGTAGGTCAATCTCTCCCGGCTTATAAAAAATTCCTTTTCCTCTCTAATCCCTAAACATATCCTTGAGAAATTTGGAAGGTCTAACGATGATAAAAAAATATAAAAAAATGTTCGGATTTCATCGATTTGAAAATTGAAGTAAAAAATACTGGGTTAAGGCCCTCGGCTTAATAGTCTTACGTGTTAAGCTCTTACAGCGTAATGACGAAATCCTTTTTACGGAAAGCGAGGGCAATACAAAGGTAACAAGCATTTCCTGCACATATTTTTTGACCGCTAAATTCTCTTGTGCACTACATAGAAGACCCCAAACAGGTTTTCCTGTCCCGACCGGCTGGTTAGTTGTTATAGACTTTGAGTTCCCCTCTTGCCGTGAGAGCGGTTCTTTTTTCGCTCGCAGTCGTCACATTTCAGATCACCTGGGCACCTGAGCTCTGCAGAATTCGGCCATTTTGTGATGTTTTGATTTACAGTTTTCACTTCAGCGCGATAGGCGTATATTCAATTATGTGAGTGGAACTCTGCTTTTACAACTGGAGCTGAAACACAGGATATTTTTGGAGTGGCTTAGAAATACCTTCGCTGCAACACCATGGCTTATAGTTTGGGACCTTTGATAGCCTTGTGTTTGATTATTCTTCATAGTTGTGTGTCGGTTACCGAATCAGCACAGTGCCCGGTAGAATTTGAAGATGTTTGTGACTGCGGTTATGTGCCATACGGACCTGAAAAAAGGTTGACTTATGTTACAAATTGTACAAATTCTGGGTTTGATAACACTATGATGCTGCGGAAGTTACCACCCGAAACGGAAGTACTTATTTTTGTAGGAAATGAAGTCAAAGATCTTCCTCTGAACATATTTCGTCAAGATATAGTGTATGAAAAACTGCATACAATAGACTTATCAAATAATCACATTCAAACCATCAAAGGTAGGACATTTCATAATGTAGCCAATGTAACAAAATTAATTTTAAACGATAATGATTTGTATATTATTTCTAAAGATCACCATCCAAGAATGTTTAGTAATTTTGTTCATCTCAAAGAACTGCATCTGAGAAACGCTTTTACTGAAAAGGTCAAAGCTGGTGACTACTTAACCAATTTAGCGGAGATATTTGGAAACAGCACTTTAAATCACTTAAAAGTACTTAATTTGGAAAACAATGAAATTTCTGAAGTACACCATGGAGAATTTTGTTCTCTTCCAGCTTTAGAGGAATTGTACTTGGGGAACAATCATTTAAAGGATGTTTGTCTAAACTTTTCCTGTCTAAATTACTTAAAAGTGTTGGATGTCGGAAGTAATTTAATACCGTATTTCAACGATTCAAGTCTAAAGTTTTTAGAAAATGTTAAAAATAACAGCCACTTGATGATTAATTTAACTGCTAATCCATTTCGGTGTGACTGCAACATGGTTAAAACCTATATATGGATGATAACTACACCTATCAATCTCTTGAATAAAGATAGGTACTATTGTTTGGACGGATTTCCACCAAATAAAGGTAAACCTGTAACTTCAGTGCAGCTAGACGAACTACAGTGTGTTCCTATACTAAAAAAATATCACTACCATTATTCACCCTCGTTGATCACGTTGACAATAGGACTGTCTTTCACCTTTTTGGCTGTGATTATTCTGACTTACAGAAACAGAGATTCAGTGGGTGCTTCGTGGCGAAGGATAATTTACCCCATTCGAAGCAAATTTCATTATGTGTCACTCGATCGTAGGGCTACAATGGAAGTGTAAAATAACTGGATACTCCTGCATTCTTCTATTTGCAAATTCTTAGTGAAAATCAGTCAAATTTTATAGCTTGTCAATTTAATAAAAATAAAGCAGTTAATTTGTTCCTACACATTCTAGTGCTTATTATAATAACCTGAAAATAAAATGTTAAAAAAAAACTCTATAATAGGAATTATTTAACCAATTTTACAGCCACAGAAGGTTTTTTTGAGTAATATATTTTTATTTCATTTTTATTATATTTTAAGATTTCCCTGAGGTAGAAGAATCTCTTTTGATACAAAAAGAAAAATAAAGGTAAGAAGTATTAAATTTTCATGATCATAAACTTATTCATTGGAAATTTTATAATGAATTGATATAAAGTTGCCAAAATTATTAGCATCTCTTAGCAGTTCAAGAATTTAGTATGATTTGTATGGAAAATTGATAATTAAAATATTTACATCATATATTGCTAATTTTAATTTTTTTAAAATCGAAAATGAGAAATACTTAGTTTAAATGAAGCAGCTACAAGGCTGATTGCTTCTTTATTTTAAAAATGATACAATAAAATAACGCTAACATTTGCATTTGTTCCAAATAAGTTTAAATGCCGTAGATACTTTTATAGTAATCGGCAAAATGTGATTATTTTTTTCTCCTCCTATTTTGCTTGAGCTGAAAGCAAAAAAAGTTTAAAAAGTTATTAAAAAAGTATCATACCCATTGTATCAATTAAACTATAATTAATGAAAGTTTCATCATTTACATCACTGAGAACAGGAAATGTGTTATTATTTGCTATGAAATGACACAGCACTTTTAACGTATTTTTAATATGCCTGTGTGTGTTTTTGGTAGGTAATGAATGCTCTTACTGTATTTCTTTATTATGTCTTATAAGAATTTTTCCAAGAATAATTTCCAGCTGTAATATAAACTTTTCCGAGAAATTATGGACCCACATATTTTATATAATAGTGTTTGAAGCTTTTAAATACAATACAAACAAAACGGGGGTAAAAAAAGAGATCGATAACACTCCGTGAATTTTAATGAGAAAACATATAAAAGTCCAGTTATTTTTAAAAAGGCAGAAAATTAAGAGTTATATATGTTTACGATATTCAGGCTTGATAAATAAAATTGGAATTTAACTTTTAACTATTTGATTTAGATTATTTAAACAGCATAAATATCCAAATGTCTGATAAAGTTTGGGGTTTAAATAACAGCTTTGAAACATAGGCTAGAAGCCATTATTAAAACGAAAGCATAATCGGAGTGTATTAAATTTTCTACAAATTATGTTATTTGTCCTTTGGAAATATTTTATTTAGTGAAAAGAACTTGCTTATGAATTACATATGGTCATACGTTGAAAAGTTTTTAAGTAATTATTAATGTGGCAAATTGAATATTTGTTTCAGATAAAGGGAAAATGCAGCTGTAAATGTTATATTTACATTGATAATTTTAATGTAACATTCACGTTCATTTAAACATATTTTGACAATCCTAGTGCAAATTAATACTCCATTCTTTACATCATCATTTTTACCCTTTTTTTATTCATTAAAAAGAAAGAAATTGGAATAGTAAAAATCTTAATCATTTTCTTTTTTTAAAAAATGCAGCAGGTGCAACCATTTTCGTTAATTGGTAAAACAAAGTTTCTCCTGAATGAACTAAAAGCAATAAAAACTGATAAAAGTAACATTATTAAAATAAATTCTGATATGTTTTCAAGATCCAAAAAAATAATGCCACCATCAAGACTCTATGATTTTTCCTTCTGTGTTATCCTTTTTTTTTCTTTTCATTTTGAGAGCAGTTTATCTCTTCTCTGGGAAGAAGAAAAAACCTTTTCTGCATAAAGTAACGTGACTGAATGTTGTAACTTAATTTTCTAAACTTAAAAGAAAGTAAAGGGTGAAAATAAAAGGCAGTGAGGATTTTTAATTTATGTAAAGTATGAGTGGCATCAAATCTGCTGCTGGTCAAATTAAAAATGTTCATTACTAAAGTTTTTGTTAGGTAATGTATTTATACTTTCAAGAATGAATAATTGCAGCGAAGCTTAACTTGCAGCAATCGCAGCTGTCTGTTAGGAATATTATGCCTTCAATTATTCCCTAGTGTTAGAACTTTTGGAAGGATTTTCTTTTTTTAATTAGAAAAAAGAATTTATGTGAATAGGAACAGCGTAGGTTTCTTTTCAATGCGAATTTTTATAAACTGTTTAAGGTGTCTGTTGAAATGAAAAAAAAAATTCTGTTTGTGTGTAAAGTATATTACATCTCCTTTAGTCAAGTTTAGATATAAACTCGTTGCTCTGGAAACATTTAAAAAAATAAAATAAAATAAATAAATAAATGTGTTTGTGTGTGTGTTTATTTGAAACTGCGTAGGTTTCTTTTCAGTGCGATTTTTTAAAACTGTTTAAGGCATCTATTGAAAAAAAAACTGTTTATGTGTAATATATATTACATCTCCTATTGTCAAGTTTGGATACGATCTCGTTGCTCTGGAAAAATTAGAAAAACTAAACAACCGTGGATGTGTAATAGTTATTAGTCATTTATACTGTTAACACCTACTTCTTTACGTGATATCTAAACTGTGTTTATACTGCACTCCAGAAAGATTCATTGTCAAATCGATAAGGAAAGAAACCACTTCAGTGGTAATTAATACCAAATTTTCTACTTAAAGTAAACAGTGAACATTTACCGTTGATATATTTATAATATTTTCATATAAATACTGAATAAAAAAGCAGAAATTTAAGAAAAAAACTTTTATTTAGAACTTTGTTATCATTAAACGAAAATTAGGTTAGTATTATGACAGACTTTATACTTAATTTTTTCCTTTTTAAAATTTCTTATATAGTAGACCAGTATTTTTATCAGTTAATTATTTCTATCTTTATTTTTTCTTCACTCTCACTTCTTCAATTTTATAATTTATTAGTTTGTTTTCATTTATTTATTTGTGTAATTTTCCATTAAATGTCCTTTGTCCCGATTAGTTAGCGTCTCACTACACAGTATACGTATAATTTACTCATTATAAGGGACGGTTAAAAGGGATAGTTGAGGCAATACATTAAATTAAAAATTAAAAAGTTTTGAGAAAATTCATTTAAAAAATACCACGCATAAAATGTCCTAATGTGATATTCGTTATTGAAATTGTCATACTAAGGTATGCTATTTCTCTGTGTTGATTAAATTAATGAGATATTTATCTAGAAAAAAGTCACTTTCACTTTTATAATATATATTTTTGGAAAAAACTACCTTTTCTTCAAGAAAAAAGAAGTTCCTCACCACTTTCTGCTTGCTACAAAAGTAAGTTAATCATTCCCATTTGTGATGGTCTAGTTATAGTCCAAAATGCAAATACAAAAAAGGCCTGTGTGTGATATTGAACATGTCTTTTTCCTTTAGGTGCTGTTTAATTAAAATTCTAACTGTTGCTACTGCTGCAATATATGCAACAAGCTACAATTAACTTTTCGGCCATGTTCTGAATTTCAAGACAATATTACGTTCTCTAGTGAAATCTTTCAGTTTCTCAAATACAAAGTTACATGAATTTGACGAATAGATTGATATAATTGTTACGTCTGGGATAAATATTTCACTCACAACGTTTTGAAACACTTTAGTGTATGTTGCCCGAAATCAAACGTATATTTAGCTTTCGTAATAATCAGTTTATTCCAAAATGTCTTGCAAAAGCGATCGGACACTTATAACCTTTGAAATTGACGTAAAAGACATAGATAAAAAAAACTTTAATAAAAAATTTAGGATTTTTTTTCTTGTAGTATATATTAACCAATGTTTTTTGGTACTAGTTATATTTTTAACTAAGAATGAATTGAACATAACAATATACTCTGTTGAATGAAGGAAGCGATCTCGGAGTATCATGGGACATGATTGAGATAGTAAATACAGTTATCTGAAGTAATTAGAAAACGTAAGGTTTGATATTACTTTGGATCAAAAGTAATGAGCAACACTTAAAAATCGGTTTTTTGAGTTATTCAAAAGTTTTCTTACAGTTTTATTTTCCACTGTTTTGTTTTCGTAGTATATTCAAAAAAGGAAAGAGCTCTAAAAATTGGGAAGCTAGTTCTATATTTGCATTTAGAAAGAAGAAAATCGGTGAGATAAGATGCTAAAATAGTTAATTTGGGCTTTATGTATTTCTAATGTACTTGAATGCTATCCACGTCGTAATATTAGATCCGAAAGATAGACAAAAGTGTCCAGTGGAACATGATTAATTTCTCTCCAAAATATTCTAAAAAATCCAAGGAGGAATCATTCGAAACTTCTTGTAAAACTTTCTGTTATGGTGGCCGGATATAGCAAAGAAAACGTTATAGGGAAAGGAGACGAAAATTTTCCTTTTTCATTCATGAAATATGTGATAAATAATTCGCATGTATTTTTTTAAGAGAGCAATAAGATTATATTGCGTTAAGAGAGCAAAATGATTTTATTTGTTTCAGGATGCAAAATATTTTTATAAAGAAAAGTCTTCAAATGATGAACTTCGAAATTACAACTAGGTTTCAACATTAAAACATGGTGGAGGAGCAGCCTAGACGTGGGGTTATATGTCGTTCGATAATGTGGAACTATCTCCTATTGTACACTATCTCCTATTGTATCTTGTCAGCGACGCTCTCTTGCTGCTTCAAATGAACTCTAATCCAATTTCAAATCGTTATATCCTAGATATGAGTTTCTAATGTTTTTCTGCCAATGCTGAAAAACGTTCACTCTGCTTCTGACTGTGAATTTTGTGAAAGGGCAATCTATCTAATTATACTTCCTTGGTAATATTGAATTCTAAATTTGAATGCTATTCAAATTCAGAATATGTTTCCCTTTTCATTATTGGCCAACATCGCAAAATATTTATCATGCATATTTATTTTACTACTCAGTTATAAAGTTTCGACGATGCTAATGTTTTCACCCTAAATTTATCAAAAGTTTACATAATGGCCCATTAAGGCACGTTTCCAGCGTGACAAATGTAATCTTAATTTTTTTTTATTCTGTCAAGGCCAGAATTGAAACCGCCGACCTTCCTATCTGCAGGTGGATGGCTCTGTTACTTTGATTGACATTTCGTGAGATTTATAAATATACCTGTAGCATTATGCAATTTTTTTCACCGTTTATTTTGCTTCGATGGTGCCTTTTTATACCTTTTAAATATTTCAATAGCAAAATTCAATGAATTTCCTAGACAACAGCATAAATAACCTTTTAATTAACAACTATTTACGGGATCTTTTTTTATCTAAAGCACTAGATCAATAACTAAACTGATACTTAGTTAAGGTTTGTTTCAAACCAATTCAAAGTAGTTGAATGCATTATGAATGACGAAAAGACAACATCGTTGACTGGCTTTCAATTTGGTTTTACAGAAATTGGATTCTTTTTCATAATGAACCTATCCTTTCACATTCCATCCACATTGTTCAATTTATACAGTTCGTAATATTTTAATGACGTCAAAAAAAATAAATAAAAAATAAATAATAATCTTGGGTGCTAAATATTGCTGACTGTACTGTATGGATTGAATAAGAAAACTTGGAAACTTCTCAGGAGTATGCATTTCCAGAAAATGAATGTGTTCAAAGGTAATTTACATCTCGATGTATGAAAATTTATAATATATTGAATTTCCTTAGTATTGTCCACTTAAATAGGAGTATGAATTTAGACCAATATCAGACGCTAGATATCAAACTCTCTGATTCAATCTCCTCCACAACACATACACTGCGCTGCAACGCCATTCAACAGATCTGTGAAAATGTATAATTTATTGAATTTCCATAATACTGCCCATTTTAATTAGAATATGATTCTAGATAAATATCAGGCGCTAGATAGACACTATAATTCAGTCTCCCCCACCACGCACACTTACTGCGCTGCAACTCCATTCAGCAGACTAAGCCAGGTGGATATTAATTCCACAAGAGCTCAGCCACAAAATATAAGTTTGCAAAACAAAATAAAATACTGGTTGCGGCCTGTTCTTGAAAGAAAGCCCAACACACGAACACTGAAAGAAAGAATGCAAAAGAAATAAAAATGATCTCACCATCCAATAGCGATAATTCGTGTCCAACCTAACAAGGTTAACGTATTTTTTTTTCTTTTTATCAAACCGGAAAGTCAGTACGATGAGAGCATAGATAGAGAAGAACTGCGGTCTTTTCCCCCATTTAAACGCCTGATGTTCTGAAATTTACTCTCCAAATCTGAATTAAGTATCTGAGCAGAATAATATCAATAAGTCTAGTTATGCAGATAAAAAAAAATAAACTTAGATATAATAAATTACATTTTAACATTTTGTTAGTTCTTATTTTAAACACAGGAGGAAAAATAACAAAAAAGATATGACAGTTTTGACAACACGTATATAAGGAATCACAAACATGGATTTTTCTAGTTCGAAAAACAAGTAAAAAAGCTTTCTAAAATTCCCTGATACGTTCTTTACATTTCTGAAGTATTTTCTAAATATAAAATTTCAAAATTCTCATTTTAAACCTTTAAAGATCGAAGGAAATTATGTTAAGGCTGCTGTGTACTAACCCTATTGGATTCGCTCACCTCAATGTTAACCTATGGAGAAAATTTGTCCAAGGATTGCCGACTTGGATTTTAAGATTTTTTTAAACAATTGTACTCCGTAGAGAAAGAAATTTTACACCTTGGAGCATTTTCCCCCCTTTTTTTTTTGAATGCAAATAATATTTTAAAATTTAAACTATTCGGGAGAAATATCTGGTATAGTGTGTTTTAAACGCTCATAAATTCGTTTAGTGGACGAAATTTATAAAATGAATCCTATTGCAACGTGAAGAAAAGTTCAGGCTATCTGAAAATACCATTTTTATTTAATTATCATCATTTATGTAGCTGTAAATAGTAGGCAAATTTTCTTCATAGGTTAATATTGAGGTGAGCAAATACAATAGAGTTAGTACACAACAGCCTAACAATTCGCATTTGGTGAAATTTCATCCACAATATATTTTATGAGTGAAACAATTTCGTGTTTTTATTCTTACTCGTGCTGTATACCTAAATTAAAATTTAGCTCTAAACAGTTATGTAAAATCCAATTCCTAGTGTAACGAATGAAATCTATTTTCAATTGTGTTGGATGAAGTAATATGTTTAATCCATACAGGAATCTATTCACTCTAAATATAACAGAAAAAAAACTTTTCAATATTTATTACCCTTGGGTAGAAAAATCTCAAAGTATGATAATAGAACTCACAAATTTTCCCATATTAATGAATAAAAACTGATTTGTTGCTTCGAATATGAAATTTTTAACCCCAATCATTATCATGTAATTACTGGTAATTCGAACATAGGTATAGGATACAGCATTAAAGCAATTGATGACTTTTGGTTCCAAATATAGAATACTCCGTAAATTTATCGGTAAATGTATCATAAATACGTTAAATAAGGATACAAAAAAAATTTATACTCAAAACAGCAATATATTCCCCTTCCTCTAAAGCTTTTATACAATGAAAAATTGAAATAATCAAGAAAAATCTCTCATAAAGACAGATATTTTGAAAAACTCCATCTCAAAGTTGGCTCTAAAAGCTAAAATATAGGTACGGGATCGGATTTTTGGAGTAGGTTTCCATGTTACATCGATATTATCCTAACTGATGTCTAAAAATTTTTTTCAAAATTCATGGACAGATAGATTTGAGGTTAGAAATTACAAATAAATCATTTGATTAAAAAATATTTTATCAGTTCTGATAGGGTTTCGTCGTTCGCTTATTTATTTGAGGAATCATAAAAGTTTTAATACTCTTTTTACCATTTTTTATAATCTCATATCCTAAACATCCTTAAATATGATTCTCCATATTGAATAAGTGTTTTACATTTTTTATAATTTGAGCACATGAATCTCAAAAAAGTCTCACTTTGCATCTATATTGCTGTTAATAAACCTCTATGCTTCAGCGATCCTCAGGGTCTTTTTTAGCTATACTTTCTTATGGCGCTGGATGATTTGGTGGTCCACGTTGATTCAGCATTTCTTAATACTGAACTTTTTTTCTTTTTGTTTGTTTGAAAAAATTGTCCAGTGCCAGTGCTAAAGTGTGTCTACTTTAAAGTGATAATCATTAAACTTTATTCCCCTATTTTTCTAGCCTGATTTATTCTTCACGTATGTGTGTGTGATCTAATTAGCTGAATCTCTAACTTTTTTTGTTACTTTTAACAAAGCATTAATTTTCTCGCTACTCTTTGATTACTTTTTTCATGTGCTCAAACAATGAATATATAAAAAATGAAGGTGTGCTCCAACAGGGCTTGAACCACCTCCTTCCGTTAATCTATATATATAGAACAGTTCCGTAACTGACTGACTGGCATACAACGCACAGACCAAACCGCTGGACTTTTTTTTTATTTTTAATGCGGCGGCACTTGTCGTGAAGACATTCGCCTATAATTCACCGCAGTTTTGCTGGCCATTTTATTATGGGGGCGCCATATAGGTGGACCAGCATTGCCCCCTATAAAGGGACGACACAAACGGAGGCATTTTAGTGGCGCTTCGCCAGGATTCGATCTGAGCACCCTCAGCACCGAAAACCAGCGCGCTGTACCACAAGGCCGCCACGGCCCCTACCGCCGGACCTAAAGGGCTGAAATTTTGCATGGCGATTCTTCTTATAGTGTAGGGGTGCACTAAGGGAGAATTTTGAAAAATTCTTTTAAAATTAAATTTTTAAATTAAATTTTTAATTTGTTTTTCTAACTTTTTTTAAGTTTGCATTTAAAATAATAATTTGAGTGTTATGAAATTTATATCACGAGAAAGATCATAAAAATTCCTTTAAAATTAAATCTTTATCGAATCTTTACCTCCATTTTCTGATTTTTGGTGAATTTTTAAAGATTAAATTTTAGAATTTAATATATTAAATGCTGATCACGTGATTTCTTTTTCTGGTACTTTAAATAAATTTATCGTCACGTCCATAACAATGAAATAGCCCAAAAAAAATTTTTTTCCCTGTTAATGCGGCAGACGATTGGAAATTATCCAAAAAAATATTAAAATACAGTAAAAGATATGTTCCTCAAACTGTACTACATTAACTGTACTATATTCTTTAATATGTTCTATTAGATTTAATTTGAATATTTTCTTCTACATTATTTTGTCTATAAAAATATCCGTTACGATTTTTTATAAATATATTTTTTCGTTTTTTTTTTTTTAACATTAATTGCATACATTGATCGTTGTATTTATTATAAATATATATACATATTTTTGGCATTAATTGCATACATTGACCGTTGAATTTAATTTGAATGTACTCCGTAGCGAAGTACGGGTTTTCAGCTAGTATAAAATATATTGCTCTTTCTTTTCGGTTCATATGCGTTTATATTAAGAAAAATTGGATTAACTTTGTCTGCCAAGATGCAGCATCGGCTAAGATTACATGTTCTCTCACTAAAATTATTCCAGCGAAATAAATACAACATCCTTGAAATGCAAAACTTCAAAGTTGTGTACATACAATAAGCATGAAAATTTCACGAGTTGCTATCCATGAATAGTTGGGTGATCTGAAATTCTCTGACAAATATTCACTTCCACTATAGAGTGAAAGAGTAATAATTTTACCGATTCAGCTAATTCCAATAGACAATTGAAAGCGATTTTATCAGCGGGCGCTCACATGCTGTTTCCCTCGACACCGGATAGTCATGGCACGGGATACCGTTGCAATCAGCTGAATTTAAGGGCTTTTATTTAATATTCATATACTTTACGATCTTCGCAGGGTTGTATTTTACCAGGCGGCCAACTGCAGTAGGCAGAAAATTATATCCCGTTATCTTTGCTTGCGGGTAATTGGATGAAAAGAAAATTTCAGGGTTGATTTCATCATGTTCCTGAGGTTCCAGCTTAAGAAAAACTAACAATCCCAATGCAGGATTTTCCATTCTTACGTAAGTAGCGTCTCACTAATGATCGAAACCCAGTAAAAGTTTGTTGCAATGATACCGCCATAATGCTTAATCTACTACTTTACTTAAGCGTCTTGTAGTAAAAACATAAACTCGGGTGTGGGCAGGGCCACGAAGGTAACTGGCACATAAAAACTGGCATTTTTTTTATACAAGGGCTTTACAATACCGTTTTTAAATATTCATATATAAGAGAACAAATCAATAGACTATATCCGGTTCACACTCGCAGTCAAGCTGACGATAAAATTCTTTTGGACGACATGGCGAGAAGGCGATGAGCAGTGATGTGCTATGCGAAGTTCATTTGTTTTAAATTGAAACGCTCATAGTTGTATCATAGTTGTAAGGAACGATTACGAGCGTTAGCATAGCTAGCGCATAACGCTCATAGTTGTAAGGAATCTATCTGGTTTGCACTTTCGAAGGTATTAGGAAACAGAAGAAAGCCAATTAAAGGCTTGCGGTGGTTTCTTGGGTTTAAAAGTTGTAGTCAGGTTTCAGCAGCATCAAATCCAATCGATCAATCCAATTCATGGGAATCATAAGTTTATTAACTGTGCGCATTATGGTTATTTATGTGGTTAACATATTATGGAAACGTGGAAGACTGGAAGATATTTACATATCTACAAAGAACTGAGAAAATGGATAATGGCGAGCGTTTCAATACATATCCAAACTCCGAGTCGCCACAGTCTGACACTCACACCAGCACAAAGGAAATTTAGTTTCGTTTGTCCACGTGATTAAATGTCAGGCAATATGCCCAGCGACATCTCGGCATAGGGCGCCACTCCAAGAAACGCGAGTAGTTACGTATGGGGAAAGACAATATTTAATGAACCAATGGAATAGATTTAAACTGGTGGGACGCTATTATTGTTATTATTATTATTATTATTTAAAAAAATTAAATCTGATATTCACTGAAATTGCAACATAAAACATCATTGAATTGTAAATTTGGCAGACTGATAGTGTATCATGGTTAGAGCATATTGTTAAAAAAACAGCTGCGTGTGAAAATATCGTACAATATAGGCGGAAATGTGACTTGGAGGATATAGATGCAGGCCTAAAAAAAAAAGAAACAAATCCTGAACAATGTGTCGATGAATTAGATTGATATTACTCTGCTAGTACATGCCACGTCGGAAAAAAAAAGACTTCATTATGAACAGTTGACAGTTTGAGAGGGGGAAAAATATTGGATTGTGTGAAGGTGGTTTGACGGTTACTTGCTACGCATTACGGTGACGTATCGTTCAGCGACATCCACAACGTTAGCATAAGAATGGTGACATATCAGGCAGTTTCTGCCCTCACTGATCGCGGACGATTGCTACAGCAAGGGCTCGTAGCTCGGCTTCCGTTATGTGAGCATTCTTTTAACTCTATACCACAGACTTCAGGGGCTTTGGTGGTGTCAAGAGCGATGATATTAGGAACACTGAATGTTAGAGAAACAAATTTCGGACGAGTATGATTCAGTCTAGAGAACTATATCTGCCGGATCCTTGTTCGCAAATACAGTTGGGAATGGCATCTGGATGCATTATGCAACGTCATATTGATTCTCGAGGCGTAATGG